>APFE030015401.1:62835-124124 GCA_000404065.3 Pinus taeda | reverse complement strand
GCCCATATTGTTACTATTGTGCCCCATAGAAGCCCACTATTATTATTATTGTGCCCTTACATTATTATTGTTATGTCGGCTCTGGTTATGTTATGACCCCTTAGACTCCTATATATAGAAAGGAGGTCTTTCATTTTGTATCATCAAAGAATTGTTCATTTATGTAATGTAAAGGAGGTTGCCCCCTCGAAGAGGCTGAATTCTAAGGCGTTGATCTATCTTTTCTATCTTTTTCTTGAGCTGGTTTCATAACATAGTGCTAGACCTCACAGATATTTTAGTGCACATAAAACACCATCCTACAATTCTATACTCTTCATCAAAAAAACAAAATTGTGACAACATACTGGAATTGACATAAAAATGACTCAAAATGCACACACATTATCTTTAATCCCTTCTAACAAAAACTATTACTCATTGCATTGTGAATTATAGGTGATATGAGAGTACTTGTGCTGTGAAATATTTCATTTAAATCATTTACTTATAACAATTCTTGAATCTTAATGAAGAACATTTTCATAAATATTTTGGAGTTAATATGTTGGCATTACTTTCATTTTGAAAATATTCTGGAATATTGGTTTGGTTGGGATCTCCCTGAAACATAACATATGATCGAAAAGAAATGTCAATAAAGAAACAAAATTGCATAAAAGTTTTACTTCTTTCTTCTATGTTATTATTTCCCGGTTATCACCTTACGACGTTTCCTTTGCAACATGTGGTGCAATTGATAGTTCTATTCTCGTTTCCATCATCTTGACTATGGATGAGAGGAAGCATCCTATAGGGAAAAAATTCCCAATCCATGTAAAGCTTCTAGTAATGAATATGAAAGTCTGTAATTACCTAAGCATCAGATTGAGGTATCTTTTCTAATTTGAACCTCGTTACCCCTTCCTACTTTCCATGTTAATTGTTTATCGATTAGAGGAAACTATTTTTCTAGAGCTTTCCATATTATAGGTGCTCTTTCAAAGATTTATTATCTTGTCTCATCAAATCCTTCATACTGACTTCTCCTAAATGATTCCTTTTAGTCAGTGTCCCCCACAATCCTTTATTATATGTGAGTCTCCACACATTTTTTGTAACTAGAGCATGACTAAAAATATAGATATTCTTCAGGCACCATCCTCCAACATTCAATTTGGGATCCATACGAAAGAAATCTAGTAAAATGATATATTTCCTATATAGATTTTATCGATACCGACTTTTCACTACAGGATGGTTACATGTAGCCCCAATTAGACACTTTATAGTTTTATTTTTTAATAGCCATAGCGAATGCATGAATAGGTGATCATTTGGTTTTAACCAAAAACCCAAATACTTGATGCCTTTATATAAAAATAATTGAATTAAAATGAAAGCATTGAACTATTTACCTTTTTAGTGCTTCATCCTTTCCACTACATATCAAGGAAGTTTTATGTATATTTACTTCCATACTATAAACTTTACAATATAAGTCTAAGATGTTTTTAAAACTCGTCATCTCCTATATAGATCTTTTCCTAGAAAACATAATATCATCAATGGACATCAAATGAGTAATATTGATAGCTAATGCTATCCTAACACCCTTGATGAACCATTTTCTTTTCATATTTAATATCAATCGACTAAACCCCTCAACAACAAATAGGAAAAGGAAGGGAGTAAATGGACACACGTACAAACAAGGCCGATGTGAGGCATTCCATTATCCAATTGACTATTTGTAACTTCTTGCCAATTTGCATCAAGAGCAACCTTAAATACAACTAATTACCTTTTCAGGAGCTTTGCAAGGTCAATTTCCATTATCATTGTTGGTTCCTTCATTGAACACAATCCTTCTTGTGCAGTTCCAACCACATCATCAATTTGTTTATTGCATAAAGAACCAACTTGCTTCTATAAAATGAGTTTTAGAGATATTATTTTCAATCTATTGGCAATGATCTTTGAAATTTATTTTTAGAGCAAATTATGCAATGTTATAGGCCTACAATATTCAAAAGATTTTGGCTCAATCTTTTTAGGGATTATGTCTATGAAGCTACAACTGAGAGCCTGTTGTAGTCTATCAGAAGGTGTGCATTCATTACCAGTAGAGAGGACAACAAGAATTGTAACACAACCCCTTATCTAACTAGAGGTGGTTACTATGCTAACCAGACTCTCAACCTGCAATTATGAGAACGGGGTATTATTTTTTTCTTCGTTTCTCTTTTACCACAAGAATCACCCAATTCATGATATGTCTCATTGAAACGTTTTCGATCATATAAAATATTTCCCTATTCAGACTCTCGAAACAAAAGTTATGTTGTTTTAAAATTCTCCTCCCACACTATGCAAGAGAACTATGTCATGCCGCATGAACCCCACGTGGCATATTACCCTATGCCACTTCATACTATGGTGGGTTAAATAGCATGAACAACCTGTAAGATAATTTTTCAATAATTTAAAAATCTTACACACACACATATGAATCTACATACAACCCTATGCCACTTCATACTATGAGAGAGAGAGAGAACCATTGCACAACACCCTTGTATACCTTTGAATTTCAACCCTTTAATATACATTATATGTTATAAAGGTATCCCCCTCCCCCCCCACACACACACTATGTGTGTGTGTGTGTGTACAAACACACAAGCATGTAATGTTAGTGCTTATGGACCTCTCCTCACAATTATATAATATCAACTTCACGATATAAACCTGGTGATGTATAATAAACACCATATGAATAAGCCTGACAATACACACACACATACACACATATAATGCTAGTGCTTGCGGATCACTCATCACAATTATATAATATCAACCTCTCGATATAAGCCTAACGATGTATAATAAACTCCATATGAATATTTTCAATATAAGTGATCACAATATCAACACTTCAATATAATATAATTCGAGCATGGTTATTATTTGTGGACCCTTAAGACGATCTGACGATTGTGAGGAGGTGGAGGATGTGACGGTCAAGATTTGATTGATGTATAAACCTTATAGTGTTGACCCTTTGACATAAACATTACAAAATATTTGAGCATGGAGGATCCTTGAACGATTCGATGGCAGAGGTCCAACATTAATTGCTTGGTCTGATGGCCTGAACACCACCTGAGGGGTCGATAGTCGAGCCCCACCTGTTGTTTTGACGACCCAATTCTAGAGTATAAACTAGGGTAACTATGTCTGATTTCGGAGTATGAACTATGACAACTATGCCTGATTTTTTAAGTATGAACTACGACAGTTGCGCCCGATTCTTAACTGTCTATTTTGTTAGACAGGTCGAACACCTACAACCATGCCTGTAGGTGGCCTACATAATATCACACAAGGAAACAATGGTATACTAAATGTATAACTCCAACCCATTGTTATATACAACACCACATACATGAATGATGTAAGATAAGAAGACTTGCAAAATAAGGATACAAGAGTTTGTAGAATACAAGGAATCCTACCTATAAGTATGATTGTGGAACATTTCATCATGAAATGTATCCCGATTAGCTTCTTTCAAGACTTAATTTCTTCCAGTAGTGTCAATAATCCCACAATTGTTTTACTCGACCTATTGGATATGCCTGAGAGATTTAGTGTACCTTTATGTTCGTGTGTATTAAGATATTTAGTTGTAAGGGCCTATAACTGCTCCAGTAATATATGGTGTTCTTCCAATAATAACTGGCTACCAGAACTAGCCACACCATCACATTGTTAAGGTTTGGGTTTACGTAAGTGCTCAAAACAACTAGCAGAACAACCATCCACACATATGTATATCCATCCCTGTAACCAAGGATTAGCTTCATATGGAGTATAATCAGTCTCTTAATACATGGGATATACTCTGGTGACACATGTAGTGAAGATACATTCATGATTATAGTTTCTATTCTTTTTAATTTTGTAAACATAGCATGTGAGATATCACACAAACACATATTTATTTAATAAAAAAATGGGTTATGAATAACACCACACAGGAATTCATTAAGGCAGAAATACTAAGTGCAATAGCTACATTTAATGTTGGAGTTAACCAGTCTCAAAGTCCATACGTACATGAAGTTTATATGTTTTTCCCTGCATGTGTGTGTGTATGTAAGTCAATTGAGTTTAGTTTTACCCAATTCATTTTTCAAGCTTAAACCCATTAAGTTATGATAATGTTCATCTACACGGTTGAGTACAATTTTGAAGCCAAATTTTCCAACAATAACCAACATACATAATCAACATGCAACTAAGATACATAATCAACATTCATGTTTAATATATGAGAATATCCACATCGTACATTTTGTTTCATATGCCAATGTTACCAACTAAATTCATTGATGGAGACATAAATTCATTGTACAAACCACACATAAGAAATACTTATCTTAGATGGAGTTGGGCAACTGATTTTGGGACTGCAACTCTCCACCCAACTGTAGACAAGTTGCAGCTAAGTCTCTCTTGCAGTTGTCACACCCAAGCTAGATTCCAAGGCTTGAGAAGGTTGCTCAAAGGAAAAAACAAAATTTGTTAATTCAACCAAGGACTCCAGAGATCCAATCTACCTCCACCCTTCAGCTACCACAGGTAATGGGCGAAGCAAGGGAATCCATAGGTTTGCTACATCCACCCTTCGGTTATAAAATAGCTCAAGCACATGCTAGTCCACGGAATCCAAAGGTTTGCTACCTCCACCCACTAGCCGATAATGGAGTCCAAAGATAGGAATATCTACCCTCAACTAACACTGAGGAATCCAAATGCTTCGTCACCACCCTAATTTACCACAATCGTTCCACCCAATGAAGGAATCCAAAACCTACTGCCAAAATAATGAAACAAGCAAAGGAGACTAGGAATTTTGCTCTTACCAAGAATCAAGGAATAACCTCCACCATGGTTGTTAAGGGAGTCTAGAGAAGAAAATATCCACCCTCTAGCCCCAAGGAATCTAGAGAATTGCAATCCCCGCCTAAAGGAATTTCCACCAGTTCTCCTTCTGCTCAACTGAGATATATTTCCTTTCTAAGAGTTGTAGATGTGTAGGACTACAATGACTTTAGTTGTTTCAAGCATTGTTCTCTGTAGTATACTATATACATATAAAGTTTACTACCAAATTTCCTTTCTAAGATAAGCTTTCATCAGTGCCATGAATTAGCAAACATAAGCTCCTAAAACTATAGCTCAATTATTCCACCATTTCTTTACAATGTCCTTCACGCAGCACATGGTCATAATTCATCACTACTACATTGGTGTTGCCTCCAAGTCCTCTGTTCAGAACTCAATTGAAAACTCTTCCTACGCCATTCTCTATGCTTTGTTGCTCTACCGAGATTACATTTTATGTACTCTGCCATCGTTATATTCCCCACAACAGATTGAATCTTGTAGTGTTCCTTTTTTCTTGCTTGATGCCTTCGTGATTTTTTTTTTTTTACCTCAATCTCGCTCTCCCTCTCCCCCTTTAGGTTTTTCTACTCGCATTGCTTCTCTATCTCTACTCAATTTTTTCTCGACCTCCTCCACTGCCTTCCAATTAAATTCAAATTACACTTACACCAGCATCCTACTATGGGTACGTTGTCCCATGCATTTTCCTCTTTTATTCTCTTTGCCTGCATGCCTCCAACTGATCGATTTTTTTTTTTCCATAGTGGCTATTTGATGTTGCTCTTCTTTCCGCAGTTCCTCGGTCCCCTACATTTTCTTTGTTCATGGTGATTAAATGCTAGCGACCCCCTACACCTTGTCTTCTGCTTATCCTATAGTTGTTCGAAATATACTTCTTGGTGGTTATTTTCTAGTCTCGCCCAAATCCTCTTAACCAATCAATGTTGCTCCATTTGTCTTTAAGTTTCTAAATCTATTTGTTTGTTATCCTTGTCATCTTTTGTTTTCTTTTGTGTATGTATTCCAAAATCTTGCAGCCCAATCACCATAGTGCCACTTAATCCTCGCCCCTTGCCCAATCACCATAGTGCCTTCCAATTAAATTCAAATTACACTTACACCAGCATCCTACTATGGGTACGTTGTCCCATGCATTTTCCTCTTTTATTCTCTTTGCCTGCATGCCTCCAACTGATCGATTTTTTTTCCATAGTGGCTATTTGATGTTTCTCTTCTTTCCACACTTCCTCGGTCCCCTACATTTTCTTTGTTCATGGTGATTAAATGTTAGCGACCCCCTATGCCTTGTCTTCTGCCTATCCTATTGTTGTTCGAAATATACTTCTTGGTGGTTATTTTCTAGTCTCGCCCAAATCCTCTTAACCAATCAATGTTGATCCATTTGTCTTTAAGTTTCTAAATTTTCCAGTTCATTATCCTTGTCATCTTTTGTTTTCTTTTGTGTATGTATTCCAAAATCTTGCAGCCCAATCACCATAGTGCCACTTAATACATATATACATATACATATATATACATACAACAATTACAAAGGTGAAAAGTGATTGTGGCTATCACAAGAACCTACATAATCATATGCAACATAAGAAAGATAGAAGAGACAAAGTAGTAGATAATCAACAAAGCAATACTTTATATTATATATTATGAATGAACAAATCAAATCAATACATTAAACTGCATGCATTCACATATATATCATAGCTTGATAGTTACAATGTTTACCTATCGGAACCGGTCATGCTTCACTAACTCAAATAGTCGACTTGACTAGAGGATCGACTGACTTTATGATATTTCTTTCCTGTAGACTCGACTGAACTAGTTGACTAAGTTAACTAACCTCTCCAACATCTCCCCCACCCTCAATGCCTTGTTCGTCTCGAAGAAGGGGGAGACTAGGAGACTTGCAAAATTTTACAAAACTTGTTACAATAGAAAGAAAATAAGAAAGAAAAAGTTTTGGACAAAATCATTGAGCTATTGAGGAAGAAGGCTACAATGGTGTTTGTCCATGAGATGGTTGTTCCTCGACTGTAGTCAGCAGATTAAATGATGCTTCCTGTCCTCTACCTAACAATTTAAAATTTGAATTTCCCTTCTTTCTCTTTCCGTCGGCAACTAGTCTCCTTCTACCTCAATTTCTTACGTGTTTGATCTTTGCTCAGGGATTTGGACGCATCCCGACATACTTGGTTCAAATAAATGGTACTTAGGTCAAGGAGGAGTCCGCACAGGCGACCGTGCTCGATTGGGACCTCTGGAAATGTTTTCTAGTGAATGATGGGTGTGAGCAACTGAAGGTGTTGATCAAATATTGACCATTCTCTTACAGCTTGTAACAAGCCTTGCTTGATTTCCTATGAAAATAACAAAAATATAACCAAGGTCATGGTACATGTATTCCAAGTTGAATGTTGGGAAAAACATACTGATGGGGATCACTAGTATTAATAAATGGCTATGGAAATTGGCGAAGGCATTGGAAAAGGCAAAGTGACATTTAATTAGCATTTTATTTATGATATAAAGGAAAATATGAGAAAATGGAGATGAAAGGTCACATAATTGCATGTGAGGAAAACTGAAGGAAAATTAGAGGAAAATAAAGAAAATAGAGGCCTCAATGATAAAAAGTTTTATAAGGATCAGTTCATAGCTTTTGTTAGTTTATCTTTTGTGGGTTTAGCTTTTGTCAATTTTAGCTTGGAGCTCTCTTTCTATTTTCTCTCTCTCTCATACTCTTACACACTTAGATAAACCTTGGAGCATTATTAGAGCATGCTTAGAGAATTCTAGTTTCCTTTGGATTTGGAGAACAAATGCAGGGAAAAAGTAGGAAAGCGCAAGGGGACAGCGAGATCAACAACTACAACAGGATTGCCTTGCATGTGTGATTTCCTTGCTGATTTATCGATGCATGGTGTATGCATGTTATTATCTAGTTATGATCTGTCATTGGCATGAAGGATTGTCTGGATTGATAGTGGTTTTGCCTAGCCTTGTCATTTCCTGGATAACCATGGTGTCGTGGGTTTTTGCACTAGTTACTTCTAATTGGTGTTCAGGTTCCTTATGGTTGTGGGTTGAGTTACTAGTTCCTAGAGTCGTTGGTTGGAACAAATGCTCTGGATCCTTGGAACAACTTGCGTTGAGTTACTAGTCCTGGAGCCTAGGTTGGACAAATGCTCTAGATCCCTTGGTGGATTATGTTATTAGTCTTGGAGCCAAGTTGGACAAATGCTCTAGATCCCTTGAAGGTTGTGGGTTGAGTTATTAGTTTTTGGAGCCGCAGTTGGGACAAATGCTCTAGAGCCCTGGACATCTTGGGTAGAGACTGATCTGGTTAGTGTTAGTGATGTCTGGTCGTGAGGTGGAATCACTGGTTGAGAGTTAAGGTAGTTTGGCCCCTGCAATCCCTGGTTTGTTTTTGTTTGGTTTATTCCATGAGATCCCACATTCACGCTTGGAATATGGCGCGAGGGTGATTGGTTAATAGACAGCTTTGTTTCAGCCCAATCTATGGTCAAGTGGTACGTGGAAGTACCTGACTTGGTTGGATTCTGCATATGTTAATAAAAGCTCTTTTCCTTTTGTATTTTCATGAATAGTTGTACTTGTTATTATGTGGCTTTGATGGTTGTTCTATCATGGTTATTATTCTGGTTATTGTTGGTTATAAGTATGGTTTCATAATAGGTTCTAACTATAGCTCTTGATATGTTTTGCTTGTTGATGATTGGTTAATGAATGCATGAGCTAATAGATACTATTGCAACTATCATGAGTGGGAATTAGACATTATTGCTGATTCTCAAATAAGTATTAGACCCCTATGTTTAAATATGTATTATTGACCTATAGATTACATGTCCTCAACATGTTTGATGAAATGACTGTCATGGTTAGGCCTGGTTAGGTCAAGTCTTTGATCAAGTTTTGTATGAATGGTTTTGTCTTGATGTCATTTATCATTTTGGAAAGTATCACTAAGTTCTCGACAGTGGTCTAGAGGCTAGACTTAAATGGTGGCAAAGAATCCAGGACCACTACCTCTGATCTAAAAAAAAATTGGTCGCAACCACATGGATGCAGGTTTGTGCCTACGATTTGAGGTTTCCAACCACATGGAGGGCTTGTTGTGGCTGTAGTTGCGGACCCAGGTCAGAGAAAAGAGAGTCCAACCTAGGTTTTGGCCACCTACGGTGGTTACTCAACCTCTGAGTGACTTGCAGTCCCTGTAAGATGTTGTGGAATTCCAATTTGTCTTATGTGGTTGGCCCCACTTCCTTAATGGAACCTAGGAGGTCAAGTCATGTCATAGTAGCTCCTCCTCTCATGTTCAACCCGACATATTGGTGAAACTGCATAAATGTGGGAGGGGTGGTTAGAGAATGGTATCAAAGCTCCCAAGTTCAACACTTGGACTAGATGGGCGGAATGTGTTTATCATGCATGCATGTAAGTTGTATATGTGTTCATTATGCATGCATTGTGGTTTTCATTGTTGCAAGTTGTGTTATCATGTAGATGTTGATGATGTCGATGTTGAGATGATTGATAGGTTGATTTCATTATATATACATATGTTGTGCTAATACGGATTGAACTTGTAGATGAGATATCCTCCCCTGAACTTCACTAAGGTATGTTGATTATGCTTTATGTTTGTTTTATCTGACACTGTATGTTTGCAGGAAGTAGAGAATCAAAGATGACAAGAAAAATGGTGGACTATAGTTCACATTATTCTCCCTACACATAAAATGAGCAACATGATGATGAGTACTCCCATGACATAGCAGACACATTGAGAAGTTTGAAACTAGAGATCAGGAGTTGTAAGGCAGATAATGACAGGATCATTCAATCACAGGAAAGACTCTCCAGGGCATACGAAAAACAAGCAGAGGTTAATGTAGTGATTCTTCGAAGTATATCAGGTTTGCAAAGATAAGGATCACTTAGGATCAGTGATGGTGTTAAGTTATGGTATGTTATATGCTTAGACCAGTTTACTTATCTTTCTTATTATTATCCACAGATTAGCAATCACATGTACATAAAGTAAAGTGGAAATAGAACATTAAACGATCAATAGAAAATAAGCCAAGACAAGAGACACAAGATGTGGCGGCTAGTCAGGGACAAACCCCAATATGGGGAAACCCTTTGATAAAATCTTCCTTTATCTTCAATAATTCAACAGAGAGAAATAGTACATAAATTTGATTTACATCAACAGCAGCAAACCCTAGATCAACCCTAAATTAGGGCAGACAATATCTTGCAAACCGACCATTGGATCGACTTGATTCCTTCACCAAAAAATGTAGCCTTCAGAGGAGAGTCAGTTCCACCTACAATGCAGTTCTGAGAGAGAGTCTGATGGTCAACGCTGGACAAACTTCCGATCTGCAGTTGCAGCCCTAAATTCTGCGTCTTCCTTCCACACATGTGAGAGAAGAGTCTATTTCTGTGCAGTAGGAGAAGAGCCTCTTTTCTACGCAGGAGAGAGAGAGAGATGAGATGAGTTGAGTCCAAATGAGGAAAAAATCTCTTGTATTTATACACAATTGTTGATGATTGAATAGATGCGACTGTTGGGCTTCAGAGCCTACATGAGTTGCTGGTCGGCTTGATAATTATTCCATAATCAAAATAAATTCATATCTCCATAAATACTTATTGAAATCGGATGATCTTTAGATCAATCCTACACCTCTCGACGAGAGGAATCTAATAAAAATATTATTAGCCATGAATAAGATGACCCACATGGAGTTTGGCCCTAGTTTCCAATTTTAACACTCCCTCTCAACTAGGGAGAACTCCATCTGCAATTCCTCTGTCGGTCGCTACTATTCATCCATCAAATGCACTGCCCTGTACAACTTGCCCCCTGCTCTACTTTGCTCTATTATGCATGCTCTGCTCTGTTATGTTCTACCTTGTTCTACTCTGCTATGTTTTTCTCTGCTCTACTTTGTCTGAATTATGAAGAGGAAGAAATGATCGAGGATGTATCATACCATCCTCCACTAACTTAAAGTCAGTCTCAGAGTGTGTACCATTGGTCCCAGACCAATCCTCAACTGACCCGAAGTCAGTGTCATAGTGGGTACAACTCCTACCACTAGTCCCATACCAGTATCATTGATCATCCTAGCATAGGGAGTATGGTAGATACAGTGATGCGTCAATCGATACTACTATGGTCCCTATCCTCATTTCCCTGTTCATTGATCAGATGAGAGGTACTTCCCATGAGTCCCAGACTGCATGGGTAGGATGCCTCGACAGGAGAACTAATCAATCATGTCCACACGAGAGTGAATCATACTATCCCACAAGAGAGCGAATCATCTTGTCCACAATTGCCATGGAGAATACATCATCTAGGCCTCACAGGAGAACTAATGATCCTGCTACACAATCGTCATGGAGAACACATCATATAGACCTCACATGAGAACTAATCATCTTGCTACACAATCGTCATGGAGAACACATCATCCAGACCTCACAGGAAAACTAATCATCCTGCTACATAGTCACCACGGGGTGTCACAGGGAAATTTTTTATTCTTTTACCCTGTTCGTCATATGTCGCTCCAAGAAGTACCCCACACCCCCCCAAAGCTCCCAGAGCTCAACACATCATACAGGACCCTCATCAGAGGGTCTTTGAATGACACCAAGTCGTTCTCGAAAAGTCAGGAATTTGACCTTTCCTAGGAGCTTTGTCAAAATGTTGGTGACCTGTTCATCTGTACCGATATGTTGGAGCCTTATTACTCCTCGCTGCACCATATCTCGAATATAGTGGTACCATATATCGATATGCTTGGAGCGATCATGAAATACAGGATTCTATGATAAACGAATCCCACTTTGGTTGTCACATAGGATCACGGTGGTATCCAATGTAAATCCAAACAACTCATTGAAGAGCTTTCGCAACTAGACTGCCTCACAAGAGACCATGTTAGCAGCAATATACTCTGTTTCGGCAGTGCTCAAATCCACCAACTTCTGCTTCCTGCTCATCTAGGATATTGAAGCAGATCCCAAGGAGAAACAACACCCAGAAGTGCTCTTGCAGTCCTCCACATTGCCTGCCCAATCAGCATCAGTGTAGCCAAGTAGTCTCACATCTCTGACAGTGTATCTTAACCCATAAGTAATTGTGCCATGAAGATATCTCAACGGATTCTTGGCACCAATCCAATGTATGTGGTGAGGTTCAACCATATGTTGACTCAACGTGTTGACTATGAAGCATATATTTGGATGGGAGTTCACTAAGAACATTAATGCTCCAACGAGTTGCCGATACTCGGTGGCATTTCGTAAAACAGGTCCAACAACACTACCGCTTAACTTCTTGAAGTCAAGCTCCATCGGGGTAGTTACAGGTTTGCATTCCACCATACTGAATCTTTCCAATATCTTCACCACATATTTTCCTTGAGATAGGAAAATTTCCCCTCGCTTCTGCCACACTTCAAGTCCTAGGAAATAATGCATCAGTCCTAGGTCCTTCATTTCAAATTCAGAAGCCAACTCCCTCTTACATTTGTGAATGAGAGGTTTGCACCTGTTAGAAAGAGGTCATCCACATACAACACTAGTATGAGAGGTTTGTCATCTTCAACCTTAAAGTAAAGGTTAGGATCGGCTTCACTCCTAGTGAATCCCAGCTTCATCAAGTAGCTATTGATTCTCTCATACCATGCTCGGGGTGCTTGCTTCAGCCCATAGAGAGCCTTCTTCAACCTGCATACATGAGATTTTCGATCATACATCTCAAATCCTTTAGGTTTCTCCATGTAGACCTCTTCTTTGATTGAACCATGCAAGAATGCAGTCTTGACATCCATCTAATGTAGGTTCCATCCTTGTGAAGCCGCAAGGGCTATGATCGAGCGGATAGTGGCATATCTAGAAACAGGTGCAAATATCTTGTCATAGTCTATACCTTCCTTCTGGGAGAAGCCACGAGCGACAAAACGAGCCTTATACTTTTCCGTACTTCCATCTGCTGCATGTTTTACATGTTTTATCTTGTAAAGCCATTTAGAAGTGACAATTGTCTTGTCCTGGGGCCTGGGAACTACTTCTCAGACATCGTTCTTCATAATAGACTCATATTCTTCAATCATAGAATCCTTCCATACTTGATGCTTGACGACATCTAAGAATGATGAAGGCTCATTTCGTATGATCGTGCTCATGATGGTCAGGTATCCCTGATACCTGTTAGGTTTCTTACTTTCACAGAAGGTTCCTCGGGGTGCAGTGTGTCTTTCAGCATCATCGAGCAGCCCCCTAAGCCAAGAGGGCCTCTTCCTAGAAGAGGAAGGATCGGGTGGATCAATAGGATCCATGGGTTCTTCCACATCAGGCATTGTTTCATCATCTTTTTCTTTCGGTTCCCTGGTGTCAGCTTCTTGAGAGCTCCTCAAAGTCAGAAGATTATCCACCTTGCTGAGAGCCATATCTTCATCAAAGGTGACATCATGACTAATCACGACTTCCCTTTGACCGGCTACATAGATTCTATAGCCCTTAGTATTTTCACCATAGCCCATGAATATTCCTTTCTTTCCAAATGCACCCAATTTATTCCTTTTCTCTTTCAGCACATGAAAATATACAAGGCTTCCTAAAATTCTAAAATGAGATACATAAGGTTTCTTACCGGTGAACATTTCTTTAGGAGTCTTGGAACCCAATGCTTGATGAGGGCATCGGTTTTGTACATATACGGTGGTGTTTGCAGCTTCAGCCCATAGAAACTTTGGAATTCTTTGATCATGGAGCATGGCACAGATAGCTTCCACAATCATACAGTGCTTCCTTTATGCCACACCATTCTGTTCAGGAGTATATGGTGTAGTAGTCTCCCTCTTAATGCCAGCCTCTTCACAAAAGTCATGAAACTCATTAGATTCATATTCAATCCCATTATCAGTCCTTAAGATCTTGATGTTCTTTTTGGTTTGATTCTCGATCAAGGCTTTGAAGTGTCGAAACCAAGAGAACACTTCATCCTTATTTTTCAAGAAGTATATCCAAGACTTTCAAGAATAGTCATTTGTAAAAGTAAGATAATATGAATATCCTCCCAAGGAGTTCATAGGCATCATACCAGATATGTCTGAGTGAACCAACTGTAATATATCGGAGGTCTTGATTTTGCTTGAGGGGAATGATCCCCTTTTGAGCTTCCCTTCGACACATCCCGAACATACACCTTATTTCTCTACTCGGAATTCAAGCATCCCTGTCAGTATTTGTCTTACATCAGGTAGAGCTTTATAATGAAGGTGGGAAAACCTCTGATGCCAAAGTTTAGACTAAAGAGATGTGTCACAAGACATGACACCTAGTGGACTTCCACTGACCTGATATAATGAATCAAGTCGAAACCCAAGAGTGAAGGCATTTTTAACATTGTTTTTCCATACACGTACCTTACCATCGTTGAAGGTCACCTTGTAGCCTTTGTCTTCCATTGCCGAGATGAACACCAGGTTCTTTTTGAGGTCAAGTACATATAATACATCCTGTAAGTGGATCGTATTACCTTGATTCAATTTAAGAGAGACATTGCCTACACCTTTCACGGGATATTTCATATTATCTCCAAGGACAATTTCCAGGTTAGTTTCTTTCTCTATCAGATTATGGAGAACTTCTTTGTAACCAATGAAGTGCCTTGAGGCACCACTATCAATAAGCCAAATTCCCAGCGAGTCCGAAGGAGCAGAGGTAGATAAAGCAGCTAGTAGATAATATTCATCCTACTTATTGTCAACAGTGTTAGATTCATACTTGGAATTTCTAGCTTTCTTGAATGGTTGTCATCTTCCTTGATTTCCAACACTCCTTTTACCTCTACTATTAAATTTTCCATTCCTTTGATTTCCATGAGAGGGATTTTGATCATCGTCTCGGTGTGAGTCCCTTCTATCAGGTCACTCCCTTGCATAGTGACCTGCTTTATCACAAATGTAACATTGTCCTTTTATTCCACCCTTAGGTCCAGCCTTTCTTTTTTATTTAGTCCCGAAATTATTTCTTTTCTTAACATGAGAAGAAAAAGCAGCAGGAGGACCTTTAAGCATGGGCATTTCTTACTCTTCTATCTTTGTTTCTTCTTGAATGCATCTTTCCATTAATTCCTCGAATCCAGGAATTATGTTATTGTTCAGAAGAGTAGTTCTGAACACGTACCATTCGGATGGTAATCCTCCAAGAGTCGTGAGTGCCATTTCCATAGCAGTAATGATCTCCCCAATAGATAGGAGATCGTTCTTGATCTCGGTGATTCTTAAGAAATATGCTTGCATGCTCTCTTCTTAGCCCTTCTTCATTTCCCTCAGCTTATTTCTAAGAAACAAAACTTGATTTACATCATTAACTTTAAATAAAATCACCAGTCTATCGTAGATTTCCTTGGAGGTGTTCAGGTCGAAGATGTAGGCCACCAAGCACTTGTCGATAGAGTCCTGGATGATCTTCTTTGTTTTGACTTCACCGGTTTTCCATTTGTTCCTCGCAGCAACAGGTGCATTTGATGGAGGCTCAAAAATATTGCCTCTCACATGGTCCAACACTCCTTGATCTTATAAGGTTAGATCGAGAGACATATTCCATCCGTGATAGTTAGCTTTCTCATGGAGCTTGTCTTCGGCAGAGAAGAGTGTTGAGGACCCCATAGTTCTTTTAGGATAGCCTTGCCAATCTTATCTTCGGTGATTACTCTTGCTCTTGCTCGGGATTTGTCTCCACCTTAGCTCTGATACCATGTTAAGTCATGGTATGTTCTATTCTTAGAGTAGTTTACTTATCTTTCTTATTATTATCCACAGATTAGAAATCACATGTACATAAAGTAAATTGCAGATAAAACATTAAACGATCGATAGAAAACAAGCCAAGACAAGAGACACAAGATGTGGCGGCTAGCTAGGGACAAACCCCAATATGGGGAAACCCTTTGATCAAATCTTCCTTTATCTTCAATAATTCAGCAGAGAGAAATAGTACATAAATTTGATTTACATCAACAGCAACAAACCCTAGATCTACCCTAAACTAGGGCAGACAATATCTTGCAAACTAATAGTTGGATCGGCTTGATTCCTTCACCAAAAAATGTGGCTTTCAGAGGAGAGTCATTTCCACCTACAGTGAAGTTCTGAGAGAGAGTTTGATGGTCAACGCTGGTCAAACTTCCGATCTGCAGTTGCAGCCCTAAATCTGCATCTTCCTGCCACACGTGTGAGAGAAGAGTCTCTTTCTGCGCAGTAGGAGAAGAGCCTCTTTTTCTGCACAGGAGAGAGAGAGATGAGATGAGTTGAGTCCAAATGAGGAAAAGACCTCTTGTATTTATACACAATTGTTGACGATTGAATAGATGCAACTGTTGGGCTTCTAAGCCTACATGAGTTGTTGGTCGGCTTGATAATTATTCCATAATCAAAATAAATTCATATCTCCATAAATACTTGTCGGAATTAGATGATCTTTAGATCAATCCTACACCTATCGATGAGAGGAATCTAATAAAAATATTATCAGCCATGAAGAAGATGACCCACATGGAGTTTGGCCATAGTTGCCAATTTTAACACATGGACAGGAGGAAAGGACTAATGGGTTATATGGTAGCAGGTCTCGGTCAGGATACAAGTTTGACAAGGAGGATAAAGTCATAGATGGTAGGTCCTTGGATACACCTGACATGAGGGGTAATGACCGTGAATTATATTCTAGTTTTGGTTTAGAGAGACAACATCGTCATCACCGTCACCATCCGTATAGAAGGAGTGAGAAGCAGTACTTGTAGAGGAGTTCAAGAAAGTGAAGCCCCCTACATTTGATGGAGAAATGAAGAAGTCACAAGATGTAGAATCTTGGTTGCTTGGGATGAAGAATAAAGGAAAGTGGGTTAATAAGAGAGGAAAACCATGGGATAGAGATGACAAGGAGAATGCAACATCACACAAGAAGTTTAATGCATCTTATAAAGGAGAGGGATTTCAATATGAGGAGTAGAACAAGGGTGACCATAGGAAGCCTATATAGTGTTGGACTTCTGGCAAGGATCATCGCAGGAGAGATGTCCACAACATCAGGGTGGTAGACCGTAGATTTATAATGTTCAGGAGGCACAAACAATTGGGGACGTTAGACAGATTATTCCTCAGATTTATGCAACATTGGATAATAGGTAGGTTGATCATCGAGCATCTATTATCGAGATGGAAGGTAAGCTTTGTGATCAAGTTGTTTCTATTTTGATTGACCCTAGATCTAATTATACTTATAGCAGTCCTAACCTGGTGGAAAAGTGTGGTTTGAATAAATAAGTGCACGCAGAGTCTTGGTTGGTGTAGTTGGCTACAAGTACCAAGAAAAGAGTTCCTCATTGCATAAGAGCGTGTGCATTTGAGTTGAACATTATGTCTACCTAAACGCATCTAAATGTGCTTCTATTGGGATCATACAATATGCTATTGGAAATGGATTGGTTGTACATTCATAAGACAAAGGTGGATTGCTACAATAAGGCTATTGAGTGCTTGGATGGTGACGGAGCGAAGAGAATCTTGCAAGGTAAGAAGAAGCCTACATCAGTGAGAATGGTTACAGTTATGCACGCCAAGCACAATAACAGGAAAGGATGTGTATTGTTTGCAATTCACATTTCCATTGATAAAGGTAAGGATGTTGAGGATGTTGAGGTCTTGAAGAGGTAGCTGATTTTGTAGCAGTTTTAGGATGTACTCCCAACAGAGATCTCAGAATTACCGCCTCACTAGGAAGTGGACTTTTCTATTGAGTTGATGTCTATAGAAACACCCATGTCAAAGGCATTGTACATGATGAGCACTCCAGAATTGGTGGAACTAAAGTTGCAGTTGAAGGAAATGCTTGACAAGGGATACATTAGGCCAAGTGTGTCGCCTTGGAGTGCACCAGTATTGTTTTTGAAGAAGAAGGATGGTACTCTCAAGTTGTGCATTGATTATAGGCAGTTGAACAAGGTGATGATTAAGAAAAAGTATCCGTTACCGAGGAACTATGACTTGTTTGACCAGTTGAAGGGAGAAATAATGTTCTCAAAGATTTATTTGAGATCGGGATACCATCATATACACATAAAAGAAGAAGAAATATACAATACTATTTTCTAGACTAGGTATGGGAATTATGAGTTTGTTGTAGTTCCTTTTGGTTTGACTAATGCTCTGGCTACTTTCATGTAATTGATGAATATTGTGTTGCATCCTCATCTGGGCAAGTTTGTGATTGTATTCATTGATTTCATATTGATATATATACTTAGAATGAGGAAGAGCATGTCGAGCATTTAACTATAGTGTTAAGACTGTCGAGAGAGCATCAGCTGTATGCCAAACTTAGTAAATTCAGTTTCTTTTAGACATAGGTTCACTGCTTGGGGCATGTGATTTCCAAGGAAGGTATAGCAGTGGATTTGGAAAAGACCAGAGTTATCATGGAGTGGGCAACTCCTAGGAATGTGGATGAGGTCAAATCATTCATGGGGTTAACAGGTTATTACAGGTAGTTCATCAAGAAATTATCATGGGTCGCCTATCCTGTTACATGCTTGCAGCGAAAAGGGTAGAAATTTGAATGGATAGAGGAATGTATAGCTAATTTTGAGTAGTTGAAGCAGTTTTTTACAAATGCTTCAGTTCTAAATAATGCAGATCCAAACAAAGAATTCATGGTGTGTACAGATGCTTGCAAGAGAGGACTTGGTGGAGGCTTAATGAAGGAAGGACATGTAGTATGCTACGAGTCAAGGAAATTGAATGAGAACGAGCATAATTATGTGATCTATGATCTTGAATTAGCAGTTATCCTCCAAGTATTGAATATGTGGAGACAATATCTTCTTAGCGGGAGGTTCATATTGATGAGTGATCATATTAGATTAAGATTCTTATTTGACCAACCGAATTTGAATGTTGGGCAAGCTAGGTGGTTGGCTACGATAAGTGAGTTTGACTTCGAGATCAGGTACATTAAGGGAAAAGAGAATAGGGTTGTAGATGCTCTTAGTAGAAGAGTACAGGTAAATCACATTGTAACTATGAGTTCATATGGGACAAATTTACAAGATCAAATCTTATAAGCAGGACAACAAGATGAGAGGTACCAACAGTTTAAGCACAGGTTACAAAAGTAGGGTACATGTGAACAAGATGTGGATTATTATATCACAGCAGATGGTTTGGTTAGATTTAGGGACAAGATATATGTGTCAGACAACAACGAGCTCAAAAAGCTTATCTTGAGGGAATTTCATGTTAAGCCATAATCAGGTCACCTGGGATAGAAAAATACATTGACAACGGTTAAGAAGTTATACCATTAGCTGAACTTGAAGAAAGAGGTGGCAAATATTGTTGAGAGATGTTTAGATTGTCAGCATGTAAAAGCAAAGTGTAAGCATCCAGGTGGTTTACTACAATTGATTCTGATTATAGAGTGGAAATGGGAGGTCATTTCCATGGACTTTAATATAGGTTTTTCGAGGACTTCTAGCCAACATGATTCTATCATGGTTGTCATTGACAGGTTGACAAAGGTATTTCACTTCATTCCAGTGAAGTCTACGAATTCAGCTAGTGAGGTAGCCTAGGTCTTCATCAGGGAAACAGTGAGGTCACATGGTATTCCTAGAAAGATTGTGTCAGATAGAGATGTCAAGTTCACTTCCAAGTTCTAGAAAGAGTTATCTATAGTTTTGGGCACAAATTTGGCCTTCAGTACAACTTATCATTCGCATACAGATGGATAGACAGAGAGGGTCAACATGAGTCTTGAGAACATGTGGAGAATGTATGTTATGGATCATCAACAGAACCGGGAAGAGTATATTCCACTGGTGGAGTTTGTGAATAACAATGGGTATCAGGAGTCACTGAGGATGAGTACATTTGAGGCACTTTATGGGCAGCGTTGTAATACTCCCATCAGTTGGATTGATCCAATGAATAGGTTGTTGATTTGACTGGGCATGTTGGTAGAAACGGAACAAGAAATGCAAGTTATTAAGATGAATCTAAAGGTAGCACATGAAAGACATAATAGTTATGTAGATCAACATAAGGTGTTTAAGGAGTTTTAGGTTGGGGAACATGTATACTTGTGCATCAATCCCAATAAGAGCTCCTCGAGGATTGGATCATGTGCTAAGTTGGCACCTCGATAGTGTGGACCTTTCAATATTCTTGAGAGGATTGGACCAGTGGCCTTGTTACAGATCCATTTCGGCACATCAATCCCATCATCCAAATCAGTGTTTTAGGGTTCATCAAACCCTAATTTCAGTTTCTACATGCCCTAAATAAGTCACCCCTTTGAATGCTTCCTTCCCAGACAGTTTCATGACTTGAAGACATTCAGAAATGGCCTCTAGAGGGACCAACACGGGTAGGCCCATGTGAGGGTGCGCTGCAGAGCAGTTAATTCCATGCCAAGGTGCTCTGCAGAGCACTTAGGCTTCCTTTCACCTGCACTGGGCGAGTTTGAGTGAAATTCACATAGGGTTTGGGGAATATTCTTATCTTTTGGAGTCATCTAGAAGGTTCCTTCACTTATCAACTCATATGAGCTCGAAAATAAATGAGGAATAAGTTAAGATGCATCCTATCCTCTCATCCCTTCTTCCATGGAACTAATTCTAAGTATGGAAGGCCATTCAATGCCACCATTTCTGACAAAACCTCCTTCATCTCCCTATAAATTGACCACTCATTTAAGTGACCATGGGCTGGATTTTGTTGAAATATAAGGAAATAATGTTTCTATGAGATTTGACTTTGAAGCAAGTATTGTAATGCTACAAGTTTGTCATGATTTTGATGTGATGTGGATGGGATCCAAGCTGGAGGAATGAATTTGAATCAGACACAATGGTTGTAATTCCTTCTTCTATTTAATAAAGTGTTTGAACCTTTCTCCCATTTGTTTGTATTATGTTATAATTCTTATATGTGTGAAATGTATCTGATTCCATTCACTTATATTCAATAGATCGTTTGCTTTGATCGATTCTTTGTTTTCTGTTTGTGTTTACAGGTACTTCTCAAGTGTGTTAAGTACGGGAAGGAGCGATAGGATCGATACAAAGGAGACGAGAGGAAAGCGGAACTACAAGTAGGTCTTCTCATCTTCTCATCGTATCTATTACTTATAGGAAAAGACTAAAATACTTTACACTGTTGTTCTAGATATGGCTACTTATCTAGGGAATTAGTATTTATCTGTAGATACCAAATTCTCTAAAAAAAATTGGCGACTCCACTGGGGAAGATTATCTTTCCTAGTAGCTTATCCACCTCCTACGACATTCTTGTAGACCCTACTTGTGTTCATTGATTGTATTTCAGCTCTTTTGCATTGAAAATTTGGTCAAAATTGTGTCAATTGCCTTTTGAAATGACTCACTGTCACCAGCGCAGGCTTGTGAGGGACCTAGTGCATTGCAGAGCACCCCTGGCTTAGGGATAGTGCTCTAAAGCACACTGTCTCCCATTTAGGGCTGCGTTGATCCTCCTAGGGTCAGTTTCCCACCTTTGGAATGAGTTTTTGCAACCTTTTCTCTGTTTGTTTGTTTGTTGATTGATCAATGAAGGTCATGTCTTAGAGAAAAAGTTTTTATCTCCTTTGCTAGCCCTACCTTGACTTGATTGATTAATGTTTCTTAAATGTTTTCTTTGTCATTACCGATCCATATTCAAAGTTAGATTATAGTCGATTAATCTTTGTTCGAAAGAAAGTGTCGTAAAAGTCTTCTTTTCCTTCAAAACAAAATTGTCGTAAAGTCTTCGTTCTTGTTAAAGGTTGATTGATTGTATGTGCATTAGTTTCCTTTTTTTCATCATAACAATAAGGGAATTGAAAAGAAAAACTTGCATCGTTCATATTGTAGTTTGTGAATGCCTGAAAGGAATAGCTAGGGAAATTGCATTGGATGTGCTCTTTGCGCTTTGTCAAAGATCTGATTGCTCTATCCCTACTAATTAAGGTTTTCATTGTTCAATTGAATGAGAAGAATGCTTATCATATTAGTTGCATTTTAGGAATTGCAAACAAACATCACGTGGTGAACCTGGAAAGGAAAATTCTAAAGAAGATCAACTTAAAATTTATATGAATTTACCTAATGGGGCATTGTCACCTAACGAAAAACATTTAGTGGTTCTAGGCTAGAGACATGTTCCAACGTCGTAAAACAAAGTAGTTGTTGCTAACTTGTCCGTAATACATCCTGAGTGTGATATCTCATTCCATGTACATGAGTATAGCATAGCTTGTCCACATACCTTCAGGTATATAGGGCAGTGTTACAGTACGTAAAGTATATAGGAATGCTTTCACTGTGTAGTTTTGCATTAGACAGCGCTTATACGGATTGGGCGTCCACGTAATTTCGGGTATACATGGGAGGACAAATCTAGGTATCTATCCATCCTTAGGTAACCGAGTCGGCTGCCTTGTACACTGTGATACACCGAACACAACATTCGGGGAGATTTCCTACCCATACTTCTCGGTTCGCCGGGAGGTATTCTGCAGTTCACAGTTGCTTGGTAAACCTTTCACCTAGATTATCCTTCTTGTGTTTTGTTATGTTACTTTGATTAAAACAAAGTTAATTGACCATGGATAACATCCTCCATGCTCACTCCTTAGTTAATCTTAGGTTGAGACATATGGCAACAAATCCAGAGTCCATCGATCAAGGAATTCCTTTTGATGGGAATCCTAGTCCTTTTCCTCCTTTTCGAAATATTGGTGCTCCTTATATGGCTACATTGTCCCTTTTAGGACTTGCCATTGGCTTGCCAGTATGGGTTTTTTCAACCTCCTTGCTTCAAAATTTTGTGATTTCTCTGCAATCGAGTACACCTCCAACTGGACAAAATCAATCTCCAGTTGATCCTAAAGTTGACCCTTTTCCTTCTTCCTTGGTTGTTTCTTCCTCCCCTTCTTCCTCTTTTCCTGGTGCAAGTATTGGTGCTAGTAACCACGTGGCTAAGAAGAAGAAGAAGAAGCAAATTCTGCAGAGGGGCAACCAAGCAACCATTGCTTTGAATGCAACATCTGATGAGAAACCATCTGTCAAACCTCACAAAGTGATATCCATGCAAACTTTGTGCGGGAGACCATCTTCTTCAAAATTGTCATGATATTCCTCAGATCTTAGAAGAATGGTCTTCTCGTTCACATCATCCTATGTCATCAACTTTTGGAGATCATGTTGGTGACACACCATCAACTAGTGGTGGTAAAGTTCATGGAAAGAAGGGTAAAGTTAAATTTCCCTGTAGTTTATGTGAAGGGAATCACCCCATTCACCTTTTTCCCTATCTCGATGAAGCCAAAAAAGTGTTGGATAACCGTCCTATTTCTCCGCAACGACTTCCTTCTGGTTATAGGAGACTCTCCCTTAATCCTTCATTAATTGATGAACTAACTAACTCAAATCAACCATCGGTCAAATCCACTCTCTCTGAAAGTGAATCCTATGAGTCTATACCTGACCCAAATCAACAGGTCGAGGTAATAGTTGACCTGATTTCACCTTCAGTTAATCGTACCTTTCCTGTAGAGAGTGAATATGATACCACTCAAGTTCTTTTTGTTTCTTCAGATTCCAATGAGCTTGGGGGAAATCCTCCTGTTCCATCAAGGCAGGAGGAAAATCCTCCCGCTCTTATAACTGAAGGAGATAATTCTCCCGTTCTTACGGTACCCCCTCTAAGTAGTCTGGTCACTTCCTTTGATTGGAATCGACTGGCAGGATTATGTCTTCCTTCTTATGTGCCTTTCTAGATCATACTACAAGTTTGTAATATGATTGTATCTAGTACTATTATAGATGAAGGTGCATCAGTGAGTATCTTTTCCTCTACTACTTGGCAAGCACTCGGTTCGCCGCCACTTGTGCTAGTTACCCAAAATCTGTTGGCTTTTAACAGAGGAACCAGTCAACCATTAGAGATCCTTCCTCAATTTCCTATTACTTTGGGAGGAAAAATTATTTATCTCAATGTGATCGTAGTCCCAGGCCCTTTAGATTACAATTTACTTCTTGGGCGCGACTATGTTTATGACATGGGAGCTATTGTTTCAACACTCTTTTGAGGGATTTGTTTCCCGCATGAAAGCAGAATTGTCACCGTTGACCAACTTTCATTTCCCGGTCTAAATATGGCTTCCATTCAACCATCTTCCCTAAATGGTCCTTTTGTACCAATAGTATCATCCTTGCCACGGGTTAATTATGTGGCAACCCGTTCTATGCCTATATCAATGGACCATCAATTATGTGATGTTGTACATTATTACTAGGGGCATTGGAACCAGATCTCTCCTTCCAGAGCATTGTTCTCCCATTTGATGAGAACCTCTTGGAATTCATGACCTCTTATGAGTCCTGATCGAGGAAAAGGAGGATATTTCCTTGTCTTGTGTCAAGCTCGTTAAAAAATGAAACAAGGAATATGAGGATAGTTCCTTGTCTTGTGTAACCCTCATTAAAAAATGAAACAAAGGTCATGAGCATAGTTCCTTGTTTTGTGTCAAGCTCGTTATAAAATGAAACAAGGGTCTATGAGGATAGTTATTTTACTGTGTCAACCTCATTAAAAAATGAAACAACTCCCATGAGGATAGTTCCTTGTCTTGTGTCAACCTCGTTAAAAAAAAAACCAAGGATATGAGGATAGTTCCTAGTCTTATGTCAACCTCATTAAAAACTGAAACCAAGGATATGAGGATAGTTCCTGGTCTTATGTCAACCTCATTAAAAAATGAAACAAAGGGTATGAGCATAGTTCCTTGTCTTGTGTCAAGCTCGTTAAAAAATGAAACAAGGAATATGAGCAAAGTTCCTTGTCTTGTGTCAAGCTCATTAAAAAATGAAACAAGGTCCCCCGAAGTAAAGTTCCAAGTCGAGTTTTTGATTAGATCTCGTAAAATCCCATTCGAGTCTTTTACTTGATCTCGTAAATGAACCTTCATTTCATCCACCTGATAGCCACAAGTAGTCTACTTAGGTGAATGCAATGAAGCTTGGGGGGCATGCACCTAGTGGTAAAGTTAAGTTTCCCTGTAGGTTATGTGAAAGGAATCACCCCATTCACCTTTGTCCCTATCTGGATGAAGCCAAAAAGGTGTTGGATAACCATCCTGCTTCACCACAGCGACTTCCATCTGGTTACAAGAATTTCTCCCTTTCATCATGCTGGGGGCATGTAAACCAATATCAAGCATAGTTCTTCATTTCAAACTTGTGTAAAAATGAAACTAAATTCAAGCATAATTCTTCGTTTTAAGCTTGTGTAAAAATGAAACTGAATCCAAGAATAGTTTTTCGTTTCAAGCTTGTGTAAACATGAAACCTAATCCAAGCATAGATCCCTATGGTTCAAGCTTGTGTAAAAATGAACCCATTTCCATTTTAACCCTCATGATTTCCATTCTATCAGCCTCTTTCGCCAAATGAGCCTTGTTTTTTCTCCTTCCATCGTCACTATCTACTTTGTCGATCATACGCTTTCACTTGGTTGCCTTACCCTTTTTGAGGAACAGTTGCAATGAGTGGTCTTATTAGCAAACCTCTTCACATAAATCAACATGTTTTGAGAAGGTCCAACATCACCGTAACTGGTTTCTACCCTAGACACCACTCATTCCTCAAAATGGAGTCGTCTTTAAGCTCTTTTCAGACTCTCTAGATTGTTGAGCGCTTGTCCTTTTCAGCTCGTTAACGGATTGGAAACGACATCTCCCTTGTATTGTTTTATGCTTTTCCAGGCTTGAGAGATTAATTTACGAAAAAGAACTTGTGGAGTTTTCTTTTTGTCCCTTTTCAAACTCTCTAAACATGAAAAGGACCGAGTTATCTTTGTCGTTAAACTCGTTAAAACATCAAATAGCAATAAACTTGTCCATCTAGACAAGACCGAGTTTCACCTTCGCTAGACTCGTTAAAACATCACATAGCGACGGATTCACCCGAAGGGTGAAATTATACAACAAGCATATGTTATCCTCCTCAAGCTTGATAAAAATAAAGAGGTATTGGTTAGCAATGACTGGGGAAAATGGGAAAAAGGGGAAAACCACTTTATGGTAGCAGGTCGCTCTTAAACATGAAACTTTCACTTCATCTCCGTGACTATTTGGGTTGGGTTATTAGCTTGATGGTTATCACACCGTTGGTCTATCATACCATCCATCACTTTGTTTTGGGTCAATGCTACCAATTCATTTTAGTGTCGCCAACATGTTCAAGAGAAGTCATTTAGTCAAAATTCATCCTTTGCAATACCACAAACCTTCATTTTCAAGACCGCCATTCTTGAACCTTGTGTCGTTAGTCAAATTCCATCTTCAAAATCATTACACTTGTTTCGTGTCACTAATGTGGGATACATCAAGGCCCTCCTGCGATGAGTCACTTCTTGTCGACATCAACACATTATCCAAGAAGTTGACATAGAAACACCCTTCCAGTACCTTGAGGCTTGCATACATCAACGACAGGTTTCTCGCTTCTAGCGATAGGTTGACATCAATGGCCTTTGAACGAAAGACTTTGTATGGTGTTCGACATCAAATCATCCATTCACACCATGCAGAATGTACTTCAGTATCTTGAGGATCATTATCATTATCGGTGATTTCTCTCGCGTCTATTAACGACTTACATCATTAGCTGGCAATTATATGGTGTCTTCCTATGTTCGACTTCAGATCATATATTCACATGGTTAGACTCGTACTTGAGCGAACGATTGAATGAGATAAAAGACCCTGGATCTAGTTTCATCCATCTGAACTGCGATTTAAAGAGTACTATAGCATATGTACAATGGTTTTACATTGATGGTCATTCCAATCATGGGTCTATATCTATAGACGATTGTTTATGTACATGTAATGAAAGTTTATAAGCTAAGCATGGGTATGCCTTCCCTCAGCAATTCATGTAAAAATAAAAAATAATGATATATGTATTGTAATTGATGCAGGTCACCTTCCACTTCGATACCTCCTCATCACATTGTAAAGCATTTCTTTCGACATTTGCATTTTTCCCACTTCATGCTTTAGGGGGTAGCTGTTACAGATCCATTTGGGCACATCAATCCCATCATCCAGATCAGTGTTTTAGGGCTCATCAAATACTAATTTCAGTTGCTACATGCCCTAAATAAGTCACCCCTTTGAATGCCTCCTTCCCTGATAGTTTCATGGCTTGAAGGCATCCAGAAATGGCCTCTACAGGGACCAGCGCAGGTAGGCCCATGAAAGGGTGCGTTATAGAGTAGTTAAGTCCATGCCAGGGTGCTCTGCAGAGCACTTAGGCTTCCTTTCACTTGCGTTGGGCGAGTTTGAATGAAATTCACATAGGGTTTGGGGAATATTCTTATCTTTTGGAGTCATCTAGAAGGTTCCTTCACTTACCAACTCCTATGAGCTTGAAAATGGATGAGGAATGAGTTAAGATGCATCCTATCCTCTCATCCCTTCCTCCATGGAACTAATTCTAAGTATTGGAAGGCCATTCAATGCCACCATTTATGACAAAACCTCCATCTCCCTATAAATTGACCACACATCTAAGTGGTCAGGGGCTGAATTATGTTGAATTATAAGGGATAATGTTGCTATGAGATTTGACTTTGAAGCAAGTATTGTAATGCTACAAGTTTGTCATGCTTTTGATGTGATGTAGATGGGATCCAAGCTAGAGGAATGACTTTGAATCAGACACAATGGTTATAATTCCTTCTTCTATTTAATAAAGTGTTTGAACCTTTCTCCCATATGTTTGTATTGTGTTATAATGCTTATATGTGTGAAATGTATATGATTACATTCACTTATATTCAAAGATCTTTTCCTTTGATCGATTCTTTGTTTTTTGTTTGTGTTTATAGGTACTTCTCAAGCGTATTAAGTACGGGAAGGAGCAACAAGATCGATACAAAGGAGATGAGAGGAAAGTGGAACTACTAGTAGGTCTTCTCATCTTATCTATTGCTTATAGGAAAAGACTAAAATACTTTAAACTATTGTTCTAGATATGGCTACTTATCTAGGGAATTAGAATTTATCCATAGATGCCAAATTCTCCAAAACAGGCCTACCGACTTGCACTACCTCCGACAGTGAAAGTCCATGATGTTTTCCATGTGTCATTGCTTAAGAAGTATGTGAAAGATGTTGATCATGTGATTCAATGGTTTGTATTGCAAGGGGAGCTAGAAGGAGAATTACAGTCGGAACCTCAATGCATTTTGCAACGAAAGCTGCTCATGCTTCGGAATCGAGCAATTAAGAAAGGTAAAGTGTAGTGGAAACACTTTGGGCTTGATGAAGCTACATGGGAGCTGGTTGATCAGATGTAGCCTATGTATCCTTCTCTATTCGTTGGTTGAGCGGATGTATTTTGGTATATGTTTTTCTGGTGTGTTTTTGGTTATATTTATGTATATGGGTATGTACATAAATATTGCATCAAACTATGTTATAAAGGTCCAATAAGTGGTATGTTGTTCATGGTATGCGGGTTATGTTTGGAACATATGGGTATGATGTAAATGTTTATCGAGTTGTGTTATAAAGCTCCAGAGGTAGCATGTATTTGCTAGTTTGGAAGTGTCATTGAACACTAAGGACAATGTTCCCCCAAGGTGGGGGAGTTTGTAACATCCCCTGGTTGATTTCCTATGTAAATAAATAAAAATATAACCAAGGTCATGGGACACGTATTCCAAGGTGAATGTTGGGAAAAACATAGTGATGGGGATCACTGGTGATTAATAATTGGTTATGGAAATTAGCAAAGGCAAAGTGGAATTTAATCAGAATTTTATTAATGAAATAAAGGAAAATAGGTGAAAATGGAGATGAAAGGTCACATAATTGCATGTAAGGAAAGTTGAAGGAAAAATAGAGGATAATGAAGAAAATAGAGGCCTCAATGATAAAAAGGCTTCTAAGGATCAGTTCACAGCCTTTGTCAATTGAGCTTTTGCGGGTTTAGATTTTTTCAATTTTAGCTTGGAGATTTGTTTCTATTCTCTCTCTCTCTCATACTCCTGCACAATCACAAAAATCTTGGAGCATTGTTGGATCATGCTTGTAGCATTCAGTTTACTTTGGATTTGGAGAAAGAAGGTAGGGAAAAAGCAAGAAAAGGCAAGTAGACAACGGGATTGCCTTGCAAATATTGAGTTGCGAGTGTGATTTCCTTGTTGATTTATGGATGCATGGTATATACATGTTATTATCTGGTTATGATTTGTCATTGGCATGGAGGATTGTCTCTATTGACAATGTTTTTTCCTAGCCTTGCCATTTCATGGATAACCATGGTGTTGTGGGTTTTTCCACTTGTTGTTTCTGATTGGTGCTTAGGTTCCTTATGGTTGTGGGTTGAGTTACTAGTTCTTGAAGTCGTTGGTTGGAACAAACACTCTGGAGCCTTGGAAAAACTTGGGTTGAGTTAATAGTCCTAGAACCTAGGTTAGACAAACATTCTAGAGCCCTTGGTGGGTTAAGTTACAAGTCCTGCAGCCGAGTTGGAAAAAATTCTCTAGAGCCCTGGAAGGCTGTGGGTTGAGTTATTAGTTCCTATAGCCACAGTTGGGACAAATGTTCTGTAGCCCTAGACAACTTGGGTTGAGTTACTAGTTTTTGGAGCCATTGGTTGGAACAAATACTCTGGAGCCTTGGAACAACTTGGGTTGAGTTACTAGTCCTAGAGCCTAGGTTGGATAAATTCTCTATATCCCTTGGTGCATTGAGTTACTAGTCCTAGATCCGAGTTGGACAAATGATCTGGAGCCCTGGAAGGCTATGGGTTGAGTTATTAGCTTCTATAGCCATGGTTGGGACAAACACTCTAGAGCCCTAGACAACTTGGGTAGAGACTAATCTGGTTGGTGTTAGTGATGTCTGGCCTCTGGAGGCCCTAGTTTGGTTTTGTTTGGTTTATTCCACGACATCCTACATTCACGCTTGGAATATGGCGCGGGGGTGATTGGTTGAAAGAAAAAATTGGTTCAACCCAATATATGGTCGAGTGGAATGTGGAAGTCCCTAACTTGGTTGGATTCTGCATATGTTAATAAGAGTTATTTTCCTCTTATATTTTCATGAGTAATTCTACTTGTTATTATGTGGCTTTGATGGTTGTTTTATCATGCTTATTATTCTAGTTATATGTTGGTTATAAGTATGGTTTCATAACAGGTTCTAGTTATTTCTCTTTATATGTTTTGCTTGTTGATGATTGGTTAATGAATGCATTAGCTAATAATTGTTATTGCAGCTATCATGAGAGGGAATTAAACCTTCTTGATGATTCTAAGCTAAGTATCAGACCCCTATGTTTAAAATGCATTCATTACCTGTAGATTACATGTCCTCAACATGTTTGACGAAATGACTGTCATGGTTATACCTATTTAGGTCAAGTATTTGATCGAATTTTGTATGAATGTATTTGTCTTTATGTCATATATCATTTTGGAAAGTCTCACTAAGTTCCCAGCAATGGTATGGTGGCTAGCCTTAAATGGTGGCTCAAGGTCCGAGACCACTACCTTTGAACTGGAAAATTTTGGTTGCAATCTCATGGATGCAGGCTTGTGCATGTGGTTGGAGAATTCCAACTGCATGTAGGGCTTATTGTGGGTGAGATTGAGGACCCAGGTCATAAGCTCAGGTTTTGGCCACCTGGGGTGGTTACTCAACCTTTGAGTGACTTGTAGTCCCCATACGATGTTGTGAATGTCAGTTTGTATTTTGTGGTCAACCCCACTTCCTTAATGGAACCTAGGAGGTCGGGTCATGTCATAGTATCTCCTCCTCTCATGTTCACTCCAAAGGGTTGATGAAACTGGGTAAATTTGAGAGGGGTGGTTACACAACTAGTCTTACTTGTGCTTCCAATGTTTTTAGCTCTGATAAATACCACACCTTGTCAGCCATTATTTTCTATTGTGATAGTCGACTGATCCTTTTTGTTTCAAATACTTCCTTTGACTAATAATTCCCTATAGATATTTAGTGGCATTAGAAGCTTCTATCTGTGCCTTTTTTCCCTCTCTTAGCCACTGTCTTTCCTCTTGCATTAGTTGTGTTTGTAACTTTTTTCCTTGCATAATATTAGTTTCTAATGTAGAATTTACTTAGGGTTGAAAGATTTCTCACGAAGACAGGTCACGAATAAGCGTTTCTTGAGCCTTTAATCGACTACATGCATAATATAAGCAGGTTGGATAATTGTTGAGAATTATATTTAGTGTGTCACCCTTTTCGAGTAACTATTCTGATTCCTACTTAGCTTGGGAAAATTCTCTATAAGCATCTTGAATAGCAGTCGACATTTCCTGATTGCCTTGTGTTGTTACTTGTTGTTGAAGATCAACTACCAGTGCACTCAATTGTTCATCATGGTAAACCAAATGATAGACCAATTGTTTGATTTCAACAAGTGGGTCATTAACTTCGATTGGTATGTCAATATTGATTTTTTTGTTGTCTAGTGCCTGTAGTCTGACCAAACCTCCCTTTCTTGTTGTTGTCTTTGTTTAAGCTTATTACTATCTATCGACCTCTTCTTTCGTCTCCTCTTAGCTTCTAGAAAATTGTTTTGTAAGCGGGAGAATACTTGTTGATCTAAGGCATCTTTTACTTCAACTACCCTATCAGATGTATCCATCAGTAGAGGCTTTTAAATCGACGGTGTAGAAGTACTTGCTATAGTTGGTTGATCCTGTGGCATGTGCCACTCGGTTGTCGTTTTACTTAATGTATCTGTTGTTTCTGGGTTAGTTTTTACTGATGGACCTCTAGTTATATTATCTGACTTAGTACCCTTTGACGAGACTTATTGTGTGTCGATCTGTTAGGTGGTTGTTTGCCCTTGTCCATCATTTATTTGCTCAATAATAGGTGTTGGAAACTCGAGAGGGGAATAAGAAGATGAGTCAATTTATATGATTTGTTTCTTTTTCTTCCTTACCACACTTGATTGGCCTTTAGTCTATTGTTGGTCTGAAGTTTCCTTTGTTGTGATCGACTTTAATGGAGTCGTCTATTATTGTACCTATGTCTATTGCTCATCCATTAATTTTTTCTTGAGCGTTTCAATAATTATATCCTTAGCTTGACCTAAGGATCATAAAATTTTGGGTCTAATAGATGATCCAAGAAATTGTTGTGATCTCATCGGCTTCTCAATTACTTTTCCTTTGCTTGAGTGTCCTCTAAGACATGTTTTTAAATGGCATCTAATCTATTTGCATTTGAGGATCGTCAAATTTGATATTAGTAAAGACTTCCCACTAGTTTATCCCAGCTACTAGCGTTTCAACCTTAATCGAACTGTGTGCTTCTCTATGTGTAGGCTTTTGAGGGGATTCCAATAGGGCATTGATAGGTCAACTTTGAATGGTTATGTGTATAATTTTTCCTCTCTTTTCTTCTTCGTGTTATGCATCTAAAAGTGGTCGAATTACATCTATTTGGGGTTCTCTAGTTGGTGATGGAATTAGAAACATTGTATTAGCTTTCTGAATCAATTTTGCAAATATTTGATCAAAAGTAAGATGGTATGATAGATCCTAGGGTTCAACATAACTAGAGTCAACATACCATACCTTAGTTGTATCCAAATAGAATTGAATATGCGATGTAGTGGGAAACAAACATTAGATGTGTTGGGGAACCCTCCATCTATTCAACACTGACTTTAAATTCAATAACCAAATTCTAATTATTTCATGGGGGCTAACTGACTGCGATTTCCTCAACCACCGATGTGCAGATATTTTCAATTTTTTCATAAGTGGGACCAAATTCCTGGTAAATGCAATTTCTTTGACTAGGGGGACTTGTCTCATAGTTATCCAAATGTAACAACCTTGGTGAAAATTCCATGTGATAAAAGTTAATAAAGGCAAATAATAACCACAGTTGATGGGACACTTATTCCAAGCTGAATGTTGGGCAAGAAATCCTTGTGTGGGTGTTCATTTGGTTTATTATGGCTAAGGAAATTGACAAAGGCAAAATGGCATTTTTGGCACATTCATTTATGAAAATAATGAAAAATTAGGAGAAAAGGAAGGTGAAAGGTCACAAGTTGTATGTGAGGAGGAAAATGAAGGAAAATAATGGAAAATGAATAAAATAGAGGCTTAATTGATAAAAAGGCTTTCGAGGACTAGTTTGTAACCTTTTTGTCAGTTCAATTTTGGAGCTCTCTCATTATTCTCTCTCTCTCTCACTCTTGGACACTTAGATTTTTCTTGGAGCACTTTGGCATTGGATCAACAAAGGAAAAGAAGGTAAGAGGAAGGAAGGAGAAAGAAAGGAAGAGCACGATCAAGCAACAACAACAATATTCTTTGCAGGTATTGATTTGCATGTGTATTTTCCTTGCTAGATTTGGCATGCATGGTATTGCATGTGGTTCTTTTGTTGTTACGGCATGGGATTTGCCAAGTGTGATAGTGTTCTCAGCCGAGCCTTGCCATTTCCGGATAGCCATGGCATGATGGGGTTCTCATGTTTTGGTTGAGTTGGATTGTCGGATGGATTCAAAGCTGAGTAAGGTGGATCTCCGAAAGATAGAACATATGGCCTAGCAACTCCTGAACCAGACTTTGGGTTGTAGTAAAGTCAGATTTTGTGTTGCCTCGGCGGGCCTAGGAATCCTTGTTGGTGCTTGGCAGGATATATGGTAAAGCCAAGAGGTGGATTTCTCTCCATTGGGCCTAGTCATCCCAAGTTGGGATATCCGGTAAAGCTGGAGAGTGGGTGCCGGTTTAGGGCCTAGTGATTCAGAGTGGATTATGGTAGCCTGAGAGACTAGGAGAGAGGAAAATTCCTTGCGGTGTAGGTGGAGAAATCAGGTGGCACCCGTGCTTGTTTGTCCTAATGATCTGGTGGAGATCATGGTAAAGCCTGTTATTACATGTTCATTGTATTGGCCTAGTGATCCAGGACAAATTATGGTAAAGATTGGTTTCTATTGATGAGGGTGAGGTGGTTTAGGCTAGGGATGCCCTAGTTGGTTCTTTTGTTTTGATTCCCGAATTCATGCTTGGAATATGGCACGGGGGTGAATGGTTGAAGAAAGATTTGGCTCTGCCATTCTATGGTTGGGTGGAATGTGGTAGTCCCATTCAAGGTTTGGATTTTGCATCATCAATATGAGGTTATTTCTCATTGTATTTCTATGAGTATTATATTGGTTTATATGTGGATCATATGGTTGTGATTTCCTTGGTATTTTTGTTGCTATTATGTTGGTTATGTTTTATGATAGTGGTTATGTATGGATCTCATCATGTTTTTACTTGTAAATGAATGAACAATGTATCTATGACCTAATAGATGATAATGCAACAAATGATATAGGGGAACAATGCTTCTTAGCGATTCTCAAATAAGTATGAGATCCCTATGTTTAAATCTGTTGTTTACACCTATAGATTACATATTTGTGATATGTTTGATGAAATGCCTGTAATAGCTAGTAGGGGTTTGGTTAAGGGCTTGTTCAAGTATTTACATTTGTATCATTGTTTCCTTGTTATCTTTATGTTCCGAAGGTGTCATTCAATTCTGGGCAGTGACATGGGCTCTGGGCATGAAAAAAACGGCTCAAATCCCTGGGACGCTGGCACAACACTAAGAAAAATAGTCCCTGGACATTGGCATGAGAGTGTCCAGAGCCTCCTAAACGCCGTCAGGTCCATATCATGGGAGCGTCCGAGGATCAAGTGGTCTAAAACCTTAGTGGGACCCAAAGGCTATCTACTTGAGTGGTTGAGATGGTTCCTGGGAGTCCTGTAGTTATTGTGGAAGGTATGCATGTCATGTTTCTGTTGATTCCACTTCCTTAAGGTCACATAGGAGGTTGAATCCAATTATAGTAGCCTCTCATTGCATGTTTACCTTGGTTGGTCGGTTACTTGGGTAGATGTGGGAGGAGGGTGTTACAAAGTGGTATCAGTGCATGGTTCACCCCTCGGACCGGATGGGCAGTGTGTTGGTCATGCATTCATGTCATTTGCATATGTGTTAACCATCATTGTGCTCCATGTGCTTGTTGCATATGCATGGTGTCAGTCATGGTTGTAGTGATGTCGCCATGTGAAAGAGAATGTTGTTGTTGTAAAGTGTGTCGTCATGAGTGTATGATTGGTTACATATTGTTATGCTTGCATATTGTCAGTGTTCGTTGGTATGGTTATTGTTGTCATGCATGAGGTCATGGTATGTGTAGTTGATATGGTCATGCATTGATGACTGGACTCTAGCTAGACTGATGGTTACATGGTTATGTGCTTATGTATTATATGTATATATGTTGTCATGATTATGTTATACATGTAGTACGTTGATTGGTTGTTCTTGCAGATGAGATATCCTCCCTGATTTGTGCTAAGGTACATTGGTTTATTGTGATTTGGTTTAGTTGACATAGTATGCCTTGCAGGAAACAGATCAAAATAACTAGCAAGATGGTAGACTACAAAGATTCTCCCTATGAATCAGATGAGCAACGAGGTGTTGGGCACTCTTCTGATTTGACAAACACATTGAGAAGCTTGAAGGAAGAAATAAGGAGTTGTAAGGCGAACAATGACAAAATCATCTAGGCACAAGAGAAACAAGTAAAGGTTAATGCTATACTCCTTCAAAGTTTTCCATTTGCAACGACAAGGGCCTCTTCGAATTAACCATGGACAAGAGGATAGGACTAATGTGGCATATGGCAGTAGGTCTCATGGTCGTCACAAGTTAGATAGAGATGACACAGTTAGAGATGGCATATTGTTGGATACTCCAGATAGGAGAGGTGATGGATACATGTATTATTCTAGTTTTGGTTCTGATAGGCATCATGATCGTTATCGTTATCATCCTTACAAGAGGATTGATAGTGAATACTTGTCAGATGAGTTTAAGAAAGAAAATCCACCTACTTTTGATGGATTTGTGAAGAAGTTGGAACATGTAGAGGCTTGGATACTTGGGATGAAGAAGTTCTTTGAGTTGCATCAGTACACAGATTATATGAAGGCAAAAATAGTTATCTTTAGCCTGAGAGGTAAAGCAGACATCTGGTGGGAAGATGTGAAGCGGGTTAGAGACATCAGGATAGATGACTTGAATTGGCATGAGTTCAAGAGGCTTTTTAGGAAGAAGTGTTTTTTCAGAAAGGTACTATGATAGTAAGGCCAAAGAATTCTATGAGCTAAAGATGGGATTAATGACAGATGAAGAGTAAACGACTAAGTTCTTGAATCTATTGAGGTATGTACCATATCTTAAAGATGAGAAGGCTAAAGTTCAACGATTTGTCAGTGGATTTCCAATAGCATTTAGAAATCGGATTTAGTATGATGAGCCTCAATCACTTGAGGGAGTTATTAGGAAATTGAAGCATTTCTATGAACATTCAAAGCGTAAAAATGAATCTTAGAAAGGATGCAAAGGAAAAGACAAAGGAAAAGGTAAATGTTAGCCGAAAAGAGAAAGGCCTTAGAATCTAGACAATAAATAAAATGTGGCACCATAAAAGAGGTTCAATGCAGCTAGACAGGGACACGGGTCACAACAACAACATAGAGGTGAGGGTATTGGTCAGTTGGAGTGTTGGACATGTGGTGAGGAGAACCTTAAGAGAGATTGTCCACAAAATTAGGGTGGTAGGCCTTAGATATATAGTGCACAGGAGGCACAAACTTTTGGGGATGTTGGTAAGAGCATTCCTCGTATTTATGCAGCATTGGATAGAAAACAAGCAGACCATTAGGCATTTATCATTGAGATGAATGGTAAGCTTTGTGATCAAGTTATTTCTACTTTGATTGACCTTGGATCTAATTATAGCTATGTTAGTCCTGACTTAGTAAGTGTGGTTTGAGTAAGGAATTGGATGCAGAATCTCGGTTAGTGCAGTTGGCTACAGGTACAAAGAAGCGAGTTCATCATTGGGTAAGATATTGTGCATTTGATTTGAATGGTATGTTTACCACAGCGCATTTGAATGTATATCCATTGGGACATACATTTTATTTTTGGGCATGGATTGGTTTTACCTTCATAAAACCAAGGTGGATTGTTATGACAAATCCATTGAGTGCTTGGATGACAATTTGGAACCGAGAATCTTATAGGGAAAGAAGAAAGCCACATCAGTTAGGATGGTGATAGCTATGTAGGCAAAGCGTAGTCACATAAAAGGGTGTGTGTTATTCTCAGTGCACATTTCTAATGACAAAGGTAAGGAAGTTAAGGATGAAAATGTTTTGAGCAGGTAACTAGTTCTACATCAATTTCAGGATGTGTTTCTCAAAGAGATTTTAGAGTTTCCACCTCACAGGGAAGTATACTTTTCTATCGAGTTAGTGCCAGGGGTAGCTTCAACATCAAAAGCACCTCACAAGATGAGCACACCTGAATTGGTAGAGTTAAAGTTGCAGTTGCAGGAAATGTTGGACAAGGGATACTTTAGGCCAAGTGTATCACCTTAGGGCACACTAGTATTGTTTGTGAAGAAGAAGGATGGTACTCTCAGATTATGCATTGAATATAGGCAATTGAACAAAGTGAATATCAAGAATAGGTATCCATTTCCAAGGATTGATGACTTGTTCGATCAATTGAAGGGAGCGGAAGTGTTCTCGAAGATTGACCTGAGATTTGGATACCACCAGGTACGCATCAAAGAGGAGGACATTTACAAGATAGTTTTCCAGAGCAGGTATGGGCATTATGAATTTGTTATAGTTTCATTTGGTTTGACTAACGCTATAGTTACATTTATGTGTTTGATGAATAGTGTGTTGTGTCTATATTTGGATAAGTTTTTTGTTGTGTTCATTGAAGACATATTGATGTATTCTAAAAATAAGGAAGAGCATGTCGAGCATTTAGCAATAGTGTTGAGGTTATTGAGAGAGCATCAGTGGTATGCTAAGCTTAACAAGTGTAGTTTCTTTCAAACTGAGGTACACTACTTGGGACATGTTGTTTCCAAGGAGGGAATAACAGTGGATCTAGAAAGGTAATTGCCATCATGGAATGGGTAGCTCTTAGGAATGTGGATGAGGTGAGATCTTTCATGGGATTGGCAGGTTATTACTAGAGGTTCATCAGGAAATTCTCATAGATTTCTTATCCTATTACATCATTCTAGAGGAAAGGTAAGAAGATTGAATGGAAAAAGGAGTGTGAGGCTAATTTTGAGTAGCTTAACTAGTGATTGACACATGCACCAGTGTTAAAGATTGCAAATTCGGACAAAGAATTTGTAGTATGTACAAATGCTTGTAAGAGAAGACTTGGTGGAGTCCTCATGTAGGAAGGACAGTTGGTATGCTATAAGTCACAAAAACTAAACGAGCATGAGTAGAACTATCTGACATGTGATCTCAAGTTAGCAATAATTATACATGCATTGAAGATTTGGAGGCGCTATCTTCACAATAAGAGGTTTTTGCTGGTGAGTGATCACATTAGGTTGACGTATTTGTTTTTCCAACGGAATCTAAATGCCCGACAAGTTAGATGGTTGGACATGATCAATGAGTTTGACTTAGAGCTCAAGTACATCAAAGGAAAGGAGAACCGGGTGGCATATACTCTTAGTAGGCTGGTACATGCAAATCACTTAGCAACTATGAGCTCCTATGGGACAGACTTACAGGGTAGGATCTTGCAGGCAAGTCAGCAAGATGTCAAGTATATGAATATTGTGCACAGGTTACAGCAGAGTACGGGTCTAGGTACATGTGGTGGTATAGGTACATGTAGTAGTACATGTACAGGTAGAAGTAGTGGTACAAGTAGCAGCACAGGTACAGGTGCAGGTGCATAGGATATGGGCTATTGTCTTACAATAGATGGATTGGTTAAATTTAGGGACATGATATATGTGCCAAACAATAGTCAGCTCGAGAAGGTGATCTTGAGGGAGTTTCATGCAAAACCATATTCAGGTCACCCAGGCTATCAAAAGATATTGGCCACAGTGAAGAAATTTTATTATTGGCCAATCTGAAGAAGGATGTAGCAGATTTTGTGGCTGAATGTAAGCATCCACGTGGACTGCTACAGCTGATTCTGATTCCAAAATGGAAATGAGAGGTCATTTCCATGTATTTTATCACAGGGTTGCCGAGGACAGTGAGATAACATGATTCCATCATGGTTGTTGTGTACAGGTTGACGAAGGTAGCACACTTCATTCCAATGAAGTCTACATTCTCAGCTAGCGATGTAGTACAAGTATTCATTAGAGATGTGATTAGATTGCATGGAGTTCTAAAGAAGATTGTGTCAGATAGGGATGCAAAGTTCACTTCCAAGTTTTGGAAGGAGATGTTTGCAGGTTTGGGGACAGAGTTGGCCTTCAGTACAACTTATCATCCCCAGATAGATGGATAGACTAAGAGGGTCAACATGATCTTGGAGGACATATTAAGGATGTACGTGATGGATCAGCAGCGAAAGTGGGAAGGGTATCTTCCACTGGTAGAGTTCACTTACAACAATGGTTATTAGGAATACTTAAAGATGAGTCTGTTTGAGGCATTGTATGGGCGGAGTTGCAATACTCCTATTAGTTGGAGCGATTTGGTGAACAAGGTGTTGATTGGACAGGACATGTTAGCAGAAATGGAACAGGAAATGCAGGTTATAAAGAATAATCTAAAGGAAGCACATGATAGGCAGAAGAGCTATGCAGATTGGAGCAGGTTGTTCAAGGAGTTCCAGGTTGAGGAACAACTACACTTGAACTTCAAACCAAAGAAGAGCTCCTTACAAATCGGATCATGTGCCAAGCTGGCACCATGGTTTTGTGGACCCTTCAGTATTGTTGAGAGGATTGGGCCAGTAGCCTATCGACTTGCATTGCCTTTGATAGTGAAAGTCCAGATGTTTTTCATGTGTCATTGCTTAAAAAGTATGTTAAATATGTTGATCATGTGATTGATTAGTCTGTATTGCCGGTGGAACTAGATAGAGAATTCCAATCAGAGCCTCAGTGAATATTGCAGAAAAAGGTGCTCATGCTCCGGAACCAAGCAATCGAGTAGCTTAAAGTGTAATGGAAGCACTTTGGGCCCAATAAAGCTACATGGGAGATGGGGGATCAAATGTAGGCTATTTATCCTTCATTGTTTGTCGGTTGAGGCAAAGTAATTTTGGTATGGTGTTTTGGTATATGTTTGATAATGTTTTGGTATATGTACATATGTATATGGATGTAAATACTACCACGAGATATGTTATAAAGCTCCAATAAGCAGTATGGGTGTCATGTCATTTATAGTTGTCATGTTGTTATGTTGTCCTGTTGGTTTTCTTTTCAACAGGGTGATCATTGTAAATACTCATCGAGCTATGATATAAAGCTCCAAGAGTAGTATGAGTGTTTTCAACAGTTTTGCTGAGGTATAGGTGTGGTTGGATACCGAGGACGATGTCCCCCAAGGGGGAGGGTTCTATAACAGCCCTGACAAAAATTCCATGTAATAAAAGTTAATAAAGGAAAATAATAAACATGGTTGATGGGACACTTATTCCAAGAATGTTGGGCAAGGCATCCTAGTGTGGGTGTTCATTTTGTATATTATGGCTAAAGAAATTGGCAAAGGCAATGGCAAAGGATTTAGAAAGGAAAAATGGAATTTTTGGCACATTTATTTTTGAAAATAATGGAAATTAGGAGAAAATGAAGGTGAAATATCACAAGTTGCATGTGAGGAGGAAAATGAAGGAAAATAATGGAAAATGAAGAAAATAGAGGCCTAATTGATAAAAAGGCTTCTGAGGATCAGTTTGTAAACTTTTGTCAGCTGAGTTTTGGAGCTCTCCCATTACTCTCTCTCTCTCACTCTTGGACACTTAGGGTTTTCTTGGAGCATTTTTGCATTGGATCAAGAAGGACAAAGAAGGCAAGAGGAAGGAAGGATCAAGCAAGGAAGAGCAGGATCAAGCAACTACAACAATATTCTTTGCAGCTATCAATTTGCATGTGTATTTTCCTTGCTAGATTTCGCATGCATGGTATTGCATGTGGTTATTTTGTTGTTATGGCATGGGATTTGTCAGGTGTGACAGTGTTTTCAGCCTAGCCTTGCCATTTCTGGATAGCCATGATGTGATGGGGTTCTCATGTTTTGGTTGAGCTGCATTTCCAGATGGATTCGAAGCTGAGTGAGGTGGATCTCCGAATGATAGAACACATGGCCTAGTAACCCCTGAACAAAATTGTGGGTTGCGGTAAACCTGAATTTTGTGTTGTCTTGGTGGGCCTAGGAATCCTTGCCGGTGATTGGCAGGATATACGATAAATATAAGAGGTGGATTGCTCTCTATCGGGGCTAGGAATCCTTGCTGGTGATTGGCAGGATATACAATAAATCTAAGAGGTGGATTGCTCTCTGTTGGGCCTAGTAATCCTAGGTTTGGATATGTAGTAAAGCCTGGAGAGTGGGTCTCAGTTTAGGGCCTAGTGATTTGGTGTGGATCGCGGTAAAGATTGAGAGACTAGGAGAGAGGGAAATGCCTCACAGTGTAGGTGGAGAAATCTGGTGGCATCCATGCTTGTTTGGCCTAGTGATCTGGTGGATATCATGGTAAGGCCTGTTATTACATGTTCATTGTATTGGCCTAGTGATTTGAGACGGATTACGATAAAGCATGGTTTCTATTGATGAGGGTGAGGTGGTTTAGCCTCGGGATGCCTTGGTTGGTTCTTTAGGTTTGAGTCACGCATTCATGCTTGGAATATGGCATGAGGGTGAATGACTAAAGAGAGATTTGACTCAGCCATTCTATGGTCGAGTGGAATGTGGTAGTCCCATCTCGAGTTTGGATTTTGCATCATCAATATGAGGTTATTTCTCCTTGTATTTCTATTAATATTATACTGGTTTATATGTGGATCATATGGTTGTGATTTACTTGGTATTTATGTTGCTATTATGTTGGTTATGTATATGTTTTACGATAGTGGCTATGTATGGCTCTCATCATGTTTCTACTTGTAAATGAATGAACAATGTATCTATGACCTAATAGATGATAATGAAGTAAATGATATAAGGGAACAATGCTTCTTAGTGATTCTCAGATAAGTATGAGATACCTATGCTTAAATCTGTTGTTTACACCTGTAGATTACATATTCGTGATATGTTTGACGAAATGTTTGTCATGGCTAGTAGGGGTCCAGTTAAGGGCTTGTTCAAGTATTTGCATTTGCATCATTGTTTCCTTGTTATCTTTATGTTCTGAAGGTGTCATTCAATTATGGGTAGTGGCCTGGGCTCTAGGCCTGAAAAAGTGGCTCAAATTTGGGGGACGCTAGCGCATCACTAAGCAAAATAGTCCCTGGACACTGGCATGCCTTGGCATGAGAGTGTCCAGAGCCTCCTGGACACTACTAGGTCCATATCATGGGAGCGTCTGGGGTCAAGTGGTCTAAAACCTTAGTGGGACCCAGGGGCTAACTACGTGAGTGGTTGGGATGGTTCTTAGGAGTCATGTAGCTGATGTGGAAGGTTTGTATGTTGTGTTTCTGTCGATTCCACTTCTTTAAGGTCACATAGAAGGTTGAATCCAATAAGAGTAGCCTCTCGTCACATGTTTACCATAGTTGGCCAATTACTTGGGTAGATGTGGGAGGAGGGTGTTACACCAAATTAGCAAAGATGAGAATTAAATGGTCCTAGCCGAGTTTTGGCATTCTTTGCAATTGACTCTAACCATGTTGACTACATGTTGTGCCTGGTTGTATACTTTCCTAGTCTACACAATTTGGCAGATTGCTTCTAACATATTCAATTTAACATCAAAGGCTCTACCTTTCGGAGTGAGGCGCAAAGCGGCAATGATGCATGCCCATTTAGTTTGCAAATCACGGACTTGGTCAATAATTAAACCCTTAGAGTTCTTGGTTGTCATTCTACCTATAAATTTACGGATTCAAGCAACCATGTCGATTGTTTTTTGGATCTTGTCTCCATGATGTGGTAGGCAAGTGATGTTCCAAATAGTGGTCGCTGAAATAGTTAGTGGTTTTTCTAGCCACAAAACAACATTGTGGTAACAAATAATTATATACTTAGCAACTTCTTCCTTTAGCCTGTGTAAGTATGTCACTAATGGAGCACTCAGGATATCTTGGATGCCACTTGTATTTAACATTTCAGACTCCTTAATCCAACCGTTATCAACTTTTCTCCATTTCATGAATGCCTCTGTGTGTTTTTCCCGAGAGGACTCTTCCATTTTTTTGCTGTTTGATTTTATTAATTCAGATCTGCAATTTTGTTCTAGTTGATTGGTCTAGTCGAGACTTTGTTCTTGGTTTTATAATGACATCCAGCTCTTGGAAGTACACTCATTTTTCCCCTATTGAAATCTTCTTGGAATTATTATGTTCTCATACACTCAAGCAGTTTAGGGTTAGAAATAATAGGGCTCATCAACTCTGGGATTTCTGCTAGTTTGACTACTTTGTATGGTGAAAGGTCAGGAAAACTTATAGGTAGTGCTGAGAGTTTGACTGTGTTTATACTTGTTGTTGTAGAATTTTTTGGTTTTGATAAGTTAGAATAAATTAGACAAAAAAAATGAAAATGTATTTACAAAATGTTAAGATAGGATATGGACAAAAAGAATATTGAATAAAAAAATGTTAGGAAAATATTTTGATAAATATGTCCATATTAAAGAAAATGTTAGGGTAGATGCCCTAAAAAATAAAGGCAAAATAAAATATTAGGTTAGACAGAAAAGAAAAAGAAATAAACTCTGAAAGTGTTGCAAATCTAAATGCCACTACTTTGCTCTAAATTCAGTTTGAAAAATAATAGTTGTGTGCAGTTTGTTTAGATGCCACGCTAGGTTATTTTATCTAATTATACAGTTGCATCATAATTGGATTTGTTTTAAATTAATTCTCATAGGTAGAAAATAAATTGGCTCAACAGTTTAATCTGAGCTAATGGAAGAAATAAGGTATAGAGATAGATTGTTCATAAAAAGAAAATATTGGGTTGCTAGTTCAAATGCACTTTGGAAGAATAAGTAAAAATGTTAGGAATAGAAGGGTAGGTAGAAATGTGAAAGTTTGAAATGCTGAAATGGTTATTTCCTAAAGGATCATATCGCATCGCATCATTCATAAGTGGATGAACCGTTGGGTGGAAGAAAGTGCGATCTACGATAACGCTGTCAACCGTTGGATGACTATTGATTCCTGACCATAGGATCATATCGCATCACATCATTCATAAGTGAATGAACCATGGGGCGGAAGAAAGTGCGACTTGCAATATGCTATCACTTCATTCATTAAGCACCTGGACCCACAGCCACCTCGTCCGCCTATCATATCGCGACCCCACTGTTCATTCCCCACTCCACGTCATGTTTCACTTCATTAAGCTCTGCCCAATCATTGCTAAACCATGATTAAACCTTAAATAATCTCATACCGCCAAGGTTTAAAGCTCTAGGCCCCTTCCTAAACCCATGCTTTATCTTCCACTCGCTTCCCTCGCCTAACTACCATTAGATCAACTTCTGCCTAATCCAATGCTCCACATCCATATCAGCCGCGCCCGATGGCTGAACGATACCCACCCGATAAAGTGGTTTTCCCCGACCCCCCTGAGACTATGTGTCAAGCTATGGACTATATCGGGTCACCCCTCCTGAAAACCGCCTTCACTCATAAGCGGTGCGATGACCCTTAATACCGCCTCCCCACCAAACCAATAAACCGCCTATTATCCATAAATATAAACGTTCGTGCCATATTCAAAAAAGTTACCTGTTACACCTTAAAACACCAAAAACCTTCGTTTTCGTGCCTTTCGCCCATTTCATAGTTAAAATCGTTAAACTCTTCAGCGCCACCCTGAACCTCTGTAACATAATTTCACCTCCATTTACGTTCAAAATGCTGTCACGACTCCTTCCTCAGGCATCCCTGTGCAAACAAAGCCATCAGTTGTTTTTCCTGCCGAACATATGTTTTCTTAATTATTGTTGTGTTTTGCAGGTAATTAGTCGAAGACAAGACCTTGGATAAACAATTATGATACTAGTCGCAAAATATGTTTACTCCAAGACTTGACAAGAAACCTATTAAAAAGCCTATATTAAGAAGAAGAAGACCATTACACAAGGAACAGAGAAGAAGACAACTACACAGACATTGACTGTCAAAACAGAGGAACTAGACAGAGTATACAGCATTAAAGAAACAATTGAAACTAGCAACATCTGAGGATCCAATGGCCAAAGAAATCGAGGATTATGTTAAGAAGTTAACAGAGGTGGGCACCCTTGCAGCTTCAGTAGCCAATATCAAAGGATCAACAACACCAGCTCTCATAGTAAAAACACTCAAGGATTCTTTCTTCATCCTAAATGAAATCAAACATATATTTTTGGTAAAGCCCACTTTACTAAATACACCGAGATGGATGAAATCTACAAGAGGGTAACAAAGATTTATATCCCAGATAAGAAACGTTGGGAAGAATTAACAAATTTACTTGATTAAGGATTATTAAACAACATTCAGCTTTTGAGGGAATAGTCAGCTAGCTTCAACCACTTTTCAACTTTTTCAGTAATAGTCATCAAACAACGCAACATCAAAGCAGTTGCAGATCATTAGATAGTTTTATTTTTTATTGTGTAATTAATCTATTTTTGTAAAAGCAGTTTAGGATATTTTTCATCCTATTGTTGTATAAATAACTCTCTTCACGAGTTATCATAGGTTGCACCCTTGAAGAAGCATTTCTAGACATCTTATGTAATTAATCTTTCTGGATCATCAATACGAAGCAAAGGATTCTAAATTTTGTTTTGCACAGTTTGTGTTTCCTGTAAGTGTTTCCAGTGTCATTCATTATGTTTTTCTTCATATACTTGTGTCTTGCAGAGATAACTAGGCAGGAGTAATTGTATTTCAATCTATTCCTATAAGCTTTCTGAAGTGATAATCTATAAAGAGAATGAATTAATGGACTGTTTGTTTAATTAGTTCCCTCAAAATTAATAAATCATCAGCATCTTTTGTAAGCTCATGTGTATTTTCTCAAACCTGTAAATGTAGTTTAAAGGTTTTCATACTTATGATTATCTAGCTTTCTATTTGAAAATTGTGGCAATCATATTAATTTTTTGTTTCTGCTCATCATCATAAAAGCTATTTCACTGTGTAAATATTTATAGCAGCCCTCTGCTGAGATATTGATATTATTCAAAAGGTTAGGCACATCAGTTCTATATATGTTTCATCCATTGGTCTCCCAAATTAAAACAAAACCCCCAAAACATTTATCTTATATGCTTTGGCATAATAGCTGACCATTATTATCTCAGAGGTACAACATCAAACTGGTGTTGTTGTCGGGGACTCGAATTTCATTAAGTTTTCCTGGGGCAACAATATGTATTCTATTCCGTTAATGTGATTAAAGGTCTCGAAAGGTTAAAATCCTTCTAGCGACTCCACTCTCCCAAATTGGCACCTTTTAAGCACACCAGATCTCGTTCAGAGGGTAACTTAGTTGATCCTTCGTCAGACCCTAAAAAAATTATGAGAAAAGCCAATTCTAAAAGGGGACATCAACCCTCTTCTTCTTCCTCTTCAGTCTTGTAGTCTGAAGATTTACCATCATTTGATCCTTATAGTAACATTCCATCCAATCCAGATTACTCCCACCTATCACCTAGGTTTGTTGAACTCTTAAACAGGGGAGTTGATTTTAAATCATCATTCCTCATTTATTCATTTAAAACTCATCCAGAACCCTCACTACCACTAGGATCACCTAAAATTGAGTCTAACTTGGGCGTTAATTTACCATAATATAAACCAACAGATTTCATATCCCCTACCACTTATTTGTTTCCTCCCAGTTTTGGACAACCTGAAGCTTTTACTTCTGAACAACTCGAAGAGACCTTCTCTGTGTATTCAAATCCACTCTTTGAAACAAAGGAAGGTATTCATCCACAGGTCCAAACGTTAGTTCTTAAGACTGCTTTGAAATCATTCAGGAGATCCCCTCCTTCTTCACCTCCAACTAGTTCTTCACCCCCTCAATCACCTTCTTCAACTCTTTCTTCATCTTCTTCAACTTCTTCATCCACACAAACACCTCATACACCACCTCCTACTATGGCTTTCCAACCTATTGTACAGGCTAGATATGCAGCTTTAGTCTTACCTCCTAATCTCGATGCATTCCCAGCTAGATACTTGAAATACCTTCCCAGGTATAATTGAGAAACCGGTCCTTCTGCTAAAGACCATCTTCAAGCCTTTTTAGACTTTGCAGATAACATGAATATTGAACAAGAAAATGTTTACATGAGGTTGTTTATACAATCACTTGAAGGAAATGTAAGATTTGGTTTAGGTAGTTACCTGCAAATACCATTAGAAATTGGGAAGAACTTACAAATATATTTAAAAACCAGTGGAGTGTGAAAAAAGATCCTCTTTACTTTCTCACTGAGTTTGATGAACTTAAAAGAAATTTTGGTGAACTTGTATCAGACTTTATCAAAATATTCAATAAGCTTTATCATAAAATGCCCCCTGATTGTAAACCCCCTGTTGCAGCAGCAAAGTCTAGATTTTCTAAAGCCTTTGATGATGATTTTGCTGTTATGATGAGAGAGAACTTCAAGAACTCTTGAAGATATGCAAACAAATGCTATTGAGGTAGAAGCAAACAGGGTTGATTCAACTTCTTTTAAAGCTAAAGAGGAAAAGGCCCAAAGAAAACTCAAATCGACACGAGAGGCTTCTAGTTCCTCTAAGACTAAAACTGAAGATTCTAAAAAAGATGAAATAACTTCTCTTCTTAGAAATCTATCTAATAGAATTACCAAGATTGAGACTCAACCTAGGACAATTCAACAAATAGTTTCCAGACCCCAAAATCAAAATCAAGGTCAGTATAAAAGAAATCCACAATTACAAATTCTTCAGAAACCTAGTAATGATCAACAGATTCCCACTCCTTTGTTGATAGATGATCAACAACCTGATGATAATACTATGACCATCACTGAAGATATAAACAATATGGATACTTCCTCTGATCAAACAATTATTATTCCTCTTACACAACAAAATCAAGTTCAAGAAGATCAAGAATCTTCACAGGTTTCTAAATACCATGCCTTCTCTGAATTTTTAATTGCAGAGTTGAACAAAAGATATGACCTTAGGCCTAGGCCTGGCCCTGGAGGACCTCCTAAGGAAACTCCAGTAATTGAACCTCGTGCCAAAACTGCTCAAACTCAAATGAATTTTATTCGACCATTAGAACATCCAATTGATATTCCTCAAAATGACAAAAATACATTGACTACATTTAATGCCAAAAAAGAGTTAGAAAGAGTTAAAATTCCAATTCCTCTTCCAGAACTTTCTAAAAACCCTGGGTATAAAAATCAAGTCTCCAAATGGATACAAAATACCTCGGTTGATGCTGAAGGTGATAAGATGAAAAACCAGTAGTTGTTTTTGGCCCAAGCTCAGATATGATAGATGAAATAGTGCCTCCTTTCTATGTAACTCTTAAGACAAATGATTCCATGTTGTATAATTGTATGCTTGATTCTAGAACATCACATAACCTCATGCCAAAAACTATCATTGATCATTTCAAACTTGACATAACTAGATCCTATCATGACTTGTACACCTTTGGTTCTAAAAGGGTGCCTTGCTTAGGATTGATTAAGGATTAAGTAGTCACCCTTGCCTAAATTCCAGTGAAAAGTGTAGTACTTGATATAGTTGTCACAAATATCCATCCCAAATTTGGAATTCTCCTTTCATGGTCTTGTTGTGCCAAATTAGGGGGAAGTCTTCAGATGGATATGTCTTATGCTACTATTCCAGTTTATGGGGTAGAACAACTAAGATTATATAGGGAGGTGAGATTTGTGCACATTGTTTGCAAAACAGACCGGCCAAGGAACCATCCCATTTATGCAATTGACCAAGATTTTGGTTGCTTTCAACTCTCTTCAAACCAAGTGCATGAAACTCAAGTTAAAATTGAAGATGTAATTGAAATTCCAATACCAAATCAAACTAATATATGGAAACTATTCTTTGATGGCTCCTGTACAAAAGATGGATCAGGAGCTGGAGTACTTTTAATATCACAAGAAAAAGAAAACATTACCCAATCATGTAAGCTCGACTTCGAAGTTACAAATAATGTGGCTAAATATGAAGCTTTCCTTTTGGGATTGAAATTAGCCAAAAGGTTAAAGGTTCAAAACTTAAGTGTTTTTACTGATTTAAAGCTTATTGTCAAACAAGTGAGAAATATCTGCCAGACTAAACACCCTAGACTTAGGTCTTAACGAAATGAAGAATGTGATTCAGTTGAAAACTTCTTTGTTGCTTTTAATTTGACTTATATTCCAAGTGATCAGAATATTCATGCAGATGCCTTAGCTTTTTCTGCTAGTTCATTTAAAATTCCTTATCAGACTAATTTACTCTACCAAATACAAGTCAAGTATAGACCATCTATCCCAGACAATCTGAAACACTGACAGATATTTGAAGATGATGAACACTTGAAATCTTTTTCTGCAAGTTGTAGATCAATTTTTTGTTCTACAAATTCATGAAGATAGATTGAAATAAATGAAAATACAAGTGAGAATGATACTTCATATTTCAGTTCAAAAATTGTTGATCATGATATTATTCAATTGTCTAACAATTTTATTCCCAAAGGCTTGATACCTTTAGAAAAATTGTTTGATCAAAATGATGTCCTCCAAAATCCTCAGTCCATTTCTTCGGAAGAGGACATAGAAGAAATTAACATTGGAACAAATGATGATGTCAAAAGCATCAAAATCTGTGCATCTATAGATGTTGAGATTAAAACTCAATATCTTAAGTTACTTCAAAATTATAAGGATGTTTTTGCTTGGACCTATGCTGATCTAAAAACTTATGATACTTCATTAATACAGCATAAGATCCCTTTGAAGCCAGAAGCAATACCTTATCAATAAAAACTTAGGAGGATTAATCCAACCATTCTACCAACTGTCGAAAAGGAAATTAAGAAAATGCTAGATGCCCAGATCATTCTCCCTCTTAGATATTCTAATTGGGTTGCAAATTTAGTTCCTGTCAGGAAAAAGAATGGAGAAATTAGTCTTTGTGTGGACTTTAGAAAATTGAACAAAACATCATTGAAGGATAATTACCCTTTGCCCAAAATGGATCAGTTACTTCAAATGGTTTCAAGAGCACAAAGACTTTCTATGCTTGATGGTTTTTCAGGTTATAATCAAGTGAATGTTGATCCAACAAACAGGGAAAAGATGGCATTCACTACACCCTGGGGTACATTTATGTACGCTAGAATGCCATTTGGCTTATCAAATGTTGGAGCAACATTTCAGAGAGCTATGGATGTAGCTTTCATGGGTCAGGTAAACAAATTTGTGGTTATTTATCTTGATGAAATTATTGTTTTTTCTAAACATCATCAGAAACATCTAAAGCACTTGATGAAGATGATAGGTGTAGGAAATTTGGGATATCATTGAACCCTAAAAAGTCTTTGTTTGCTATCAAAGAAGGAAAACGATTGGGCCATATAATTTCAAATGAAGGAGTGGTAATTGATCCCAAGCATGTGTCTACCATTGAAACATTGACCTTACCTAGAAACAAGAAAGAAATTCAAGTTTTTCTGGGTAAGATTAATTTTTAAAGGAGATTCATCCAAATTATACAGAGATTGTAAAAGATATAACTGACATGCTCCAAAAGGATCATGAAGTTAAATGGATTGTCTCTTCTAGGCATGCATTTGATCAGATCAAGAAAGATATTTCCAAAGCTCCCACCATGGCCAGCCCTGATTATACTAAACCATTCTGTATCTTTTCCTTTGCCTCAGAAACAACCCTTGTTGTTGTTCTATTACAAAAGAATGAAGATTCCCATGACCAACCCTTAGCCTTTTTCAGTAAGGTTATGAGAGAGGCCGAGCTTAAGTATGACATAATCGAGAAGCAAGCCTATGCCCTCATTCAAGCCTTGAAATCTTTCAGGATGTATGTCTTACATTCACCTATTACTACTTATGTTCCTAATGGTGCTGTAAAAATCGTTTTAACACAACCTGACACTGATGGGAAAAGAGGTAGGTGGATCACTCAAATGCTTGAGTTTGATCTAACTATCAAAACTACAAAGCTAGTAAAAGGCCAGGGTTAGCCAAGCTTCTAGCAGAATCCCATTGCAAAGTGCTTGGAATCAATTCTATTTTAGAAGTACAAGGGAAGAATCCACAAGAACCTTCTGTCCTTGTACAAGGGAAGAATCCACAAGAACCTTCTGTCTTTGCACAAGGGAAGAATCCACAAGAACCTTCTCTTCAACCTGAAGAAAAGAATCCACAAGAACCTTTACCTTCAGATCAAATTATCCCTTTACATATCGATGACAAATTTTTATCGTCAGATTGGTATTAAGACATTGTAAATTTTCTGCTCCATTTTGAATGCCTAGCATCATTTTTCAAAGTCCAGTTTAAAAACCTTAAATTGAAAGCAATCAAGTATTGCATCATAAATGCAAATTTGTACTGGAAAGATCCACTGAATATTTTGTTATTATGTTTAACAGAATCATAAACTAAAGGAATCATTGATTAGTTCCATACAGTATTTTGTGGAGGACATTATGCTTAGAAAGCAACAGCATACAAGATTTTAAGGGGAGGATTTTATTGGCCAACATTTTTCTTGCAAGTGGGGGCAAAGGTCAGAGGTTGTGTTCCTTGTCAGATGTTTGCTGGTAAGCAAAACCTAGCAGCTCTTCCACTAGTACCATCAATAATCTCAACACCTTTCCTTCAGTGGGGATTAGATTTTGTTGGAGAAATCCATCCCACTTCAAGTAATCAACACAGATCGATCCTCACAACAACAAACTACTTCACTAAATGGGTAGAAGCAATTCCGATAAGAAATGCTATCGATTTGGTAATAATTAAATTAATTGAAGAAAATATCTTATCTAGGTTTGGTTGCCCAACTCAAATTGTCACAGATAATGTAACATCATTCTCTAGTGTTAAAATGATTGATTTTTGCCAGAAATATCAGGTTCTGTTACATCATTTGACTCCATACTACCCTTAAGGTAAAGGCCTCGCAAAATCCTCAAGTAAAAGTCTGGCAAAGGTAATCAAAAAGACCCTAGCAGATCATAAAAAGAGCTAGGACTCTCATTTAATTTATGCAGTATGGGCAAATAGAATAACTCCAAAAAGATCTACTGGAAAATCTCCTTTTCAGTTAGTCTATGGGAAAGATGCAATTTTTCCCACCAATTTGGCTTTCCCAATTTTAAAATTCTTGTAGGACTCAACAGATGAACCTGATGATTTTTCAAGAAGGATAAATCAGATTATTGAACTAAATGAAAATAGAGATGAAGTTCAATACAAATTGAGGAAATATCAGAATAGGATGAAAAACCTGTTTGACAGAAGAGCCAAAGAAAGGGACTTCAAGGAAGGTGACCTAGTTCTAAGATGGGACTCCACGAGGGAGGAAAAGGGAAAGCATGGTAAGTTTGATAACCCATGGTTTGTCCTTTAACAATTGCTGAAGTAAAAGGTAACAACACTTTTGTGCTACAAAATCTTGAGGGACTATATTCCACTTATCCTATAAATGGAAGGTTTATCAAACATTTCATTCAGTACTAAGAAGTTGGGATACATTTCATTGTAAAAACTCTGGTTTCTTTTACTTTTTAAGCTGTTAATGAGATTTTTTACAACAAAGGACTCCATAGCCCGAGAAGAAGGCACATGGATCTGCAGGTTCTCTGCATTCTACAAGAGAAAGCAGTCCCCAGTTGGAGCCAATGTTGTAGCATTTTTTGGTTTTGATAAGTTTCAATAAATTAGACAAAAAATGAAAATGTATTTACAAAATGTTAAGATAGGATATGGACAAAAAGAATATTAAATAAAAAAAATGTTAGAAAAATATTTTGATAAATATGTCCATATCAAAGAAAATGTTAGGGTAGATGCCCTCAAATATAAAGGCAAAATAAAATGTTAGGTTAGGTAGAAAAGAAAAAGAAATAAACTCTGAAAGTGTTGCAAATCTAAATGCCACTACTTTGTTCTAAATTTAGTTTGAAAAATAATAGTTGTGTGCAGTTTGTTTAGATGCCACACTAGGTTATTTTATCCAATTATATAGTTGCAACATAATTGGATTTGTCTTAAATTAATTCTCACAGGTAAAAAATAAATTGGTTCAACAGTTTAATCTAAGCTAATGGAAGAAATAAGGTATAGAGATAGATTGTTCATAAAAAGAAAATATTCTATTGCTAGTTCAAATGCACTCTGGAAGAATAAGTAAAAATGTTAAGAATAGAAGGGTAGGTAGAACTGTGAAAGTTTGAAACGCTGAAATGGTTATTTCCTAAAGGATCATATCGTATCTGATCATTCATAAGTGAATGAACCATTGGGCAAAAGAAAGTGTGATTTGTGATATGTTATCACTTCATTCACTAAACACCCATACCCACAGCTGCCGCGTCCGCTTATCATATCGTGACCCCACCGTTCATTCCCCGCTCCATGTCACGTTTCACTTCATTAAGCTCTGCCCGATCATTGTTAACCCATGATTAAACCTTAAATAATCTCATACCGCCAAGGTTTAAAGCTCTGGGCCCCTCCCTAAGCCCATGTTTTATCTTCCACTCGCTTCCCTCGTCCGACTATCGTTAAACCAACTTCTGCCTAATCCAACGCTCCACATCCATATCGGCCGCGCCTGATGGCCAAACAATACCCACCCGATAAAGTGATTTTCCCCGACCCCCTTGAGGCTACGTGTCAATCTATGGACTATATCGAGTGGCCCCTCCTAAAAACCGCCTTCGCCTCATAAGCGATGCGACGACCCTTAATACCACCTCCCTGCCAAACCCGATAAACCACCTATTATCCATAAATATAAACATTTGCGCCATATTCAAAAAAGTTACCCGTTACACCTTAAAACCCTGAAAACCTTGGTTTTCGTGCCTTTCACCCATTTCACAGTTAAAACTGTTAAACCCTTCAACACCACCCTAAACCTCTGTAACATAATTTCACCTCCATTTACGTTCAAAACGCTGCCAAAACTCCTTCCTCAGTCATCCCTGTGCAAACAAAGCCATCAGTTGTTTTTCCTGCCGAACCTGTGTTTTCTTAATTATTGTTGTGTTTTGCAGGTAATAAGTCGAAGACCAGAGCTTGGATAAACAATTCTAATACTAGTTGCAGAAACTGTTTACTCCAAGACTTGACAAGAAGCTTATTAAAAAGCCTATATTCAGAAGAAGAAGACCATTACACAAGGAACATAGAAGAAGACAACTACACAGACATTGACTGTCAAAACAGAGGAACCAGACAGAGTATACAACATTAAAGAAACAACTAAAACTACTAGCATCTGAGGATCCAATGGCCAAAGAAATCGAGGATTATGTTAAGAAGTTAACAGAGGTGGGCACCCATGCAGCGTCAGTAGCCAATATCAAAGGATCAACAACACCAGCGCTCATAGTAAAAACACTCAGGGATTCTTTCTTCATCATGGGCGAAATCAAACATATATTTTTGGTAAAGCCCACTTTTACTAATATACCGAGATGGATGAAATCTACAGGAGGGTAACAAAGATTTCTATCTCAGATAAGAAACATTGGGAATAATTAATAGCTTTACTTGATTAAGGATTATTGAACAACATTCAGCTTTTGAGGGAACAGTAAGCCAACTTCAACCACTTTTCAACTTTTTTAGTAATAGTCATCAAACATCGCAACACCAAAGCAGTGCCAGATCATTAGACAATTTTATTTTTGATTGTGTAAATAATCTATTCTTGTAAAAGCAGTTTAGGATATTTTTCGTCCTATTGTTGTATAAATAACTTTCTTCATGAGTTATCATAGATTGCACCCTTGAAGAAGCATTTCTAGACATTTGATGTAATTAATCTTTATGGATCATCAATACGAAGCAAAGGATTCTGAAATCTGTTTTGCACAGTTTGTATTTCCTGTAAGTGTTTCCAGTGTCATTCATTATGTTTTTCTTCATATACTTGTGTCTTGCAGAGATAACTAGGTAGGAGTAATTGGATTTCAATCTATTCCTATAAGCTTCCTGAAGTGATAATCTATAAAGAGAATGAATTAATGGACTGTTTGTTTAATTAGTTCCCTCAAAATTAATAAATCATCAACATCTTTTGTAAGCTCATGTGTATTTTCTCAAACCTGTAAACGTAGTTTAAAGGTTTTCATACTTATGATTATCTAGCTTTCTATTTGAAAACTGTGGCAATTATATTACTTTTCTGTTTTTGCTCATCATCATAAAAGCTATTTCACTGTGTAAATATTTATAGCAGCCCTTTGCTGAGATATTGATATTATTCAAAAGGTTAGGCATATCAGTTCTATATCTGTTTCATCCATTGGTCTCCCAAATTAAAACAAAACCCCCAAAACATTTATCTTAGATGCTTTGGCATAATAGCTAACCATTATTATCTCAGAGGTACAACACTTCCCAAATTAAATGCTTCATTAATTTCAGCCTTGACCTCTATTTGGAAACGTCTCATTGTATTAACGCTCAATTTTGTCATATCTATAAACCTATGAGATGTGCATGGCTCACTTACTTTTTGAGATTTGCTAGTCGATTCTAGTTTAAATTTTGATGTGGCTATTCACAAAGTCTTAAATGTGGCTTGGTTGTACCGACAAACATGGCATGATGGTCGAATATATCCGTTTGCCTTTTCTGAATTTTACTTTTGATTTTTCTTCTTTTTCATTAGTCGAGTCGAATGCATTCGTTTGGTTGATATCACGAACTTGGTGTCTAACATTGATCCTTTCGATCAAGTCAATTGCTTGGTCAGTGCAATTTCTTATGTTTATCTCGTCTAGTTGAGTCAATTTCTTTGTGATGGTGTTCTCTAAATTTCCTTTGTTGTTCTTCCCTTCTTTCATGGTGATGATGGTTCCTCTATTGTGCTTTGTTGTTTAAATATTTCCTCAGATATGATCCTTGCCCCATTTTTCCACAGGATTGTTTCTTTATTCTGGTGATTTCTTTCCTTAATAGCCTTTTGTTTTGTTGGTACAATTATTATTTTTCTAGGATTTTGTAACTACTTCTACTAACTTATTGAATTAGAACATTTAATGATAAAATTAAATAGAAATATATTAATATACATTTGGTTGGTTATCTTAATCTACCACAATGTGGTTTTTAGACTAGCCCATGTGACTAGTGCCCCATAAAGGTTTTCACCAATCACATGCCAATGCTATCAAGAGATATACTTTTTCTAGTCGAGCACCATTTACAAGCGATTTAAATAAGTTCCCTTGTAATGTCTTTAAATGCACAACTCATGAAGAATGTATATATTCCATGACAAAGGGTCCAAGGCATGTAATTTCTAATTTTTTTAGGCTTGCCCTTCACCCAACTCTCATAAAACAAAGTTAAATCTCCAACTTTTAAGCTATTGGTTTGCAGATTTATGTCATGCCATGCTTTTTGTTGATTCTTCCTAACTTGTTGATGGTGAAGCACATGAAATCTATCTTCTTCTAAATGTTGCAATTGATGGATTCATTCATTTTCTGTTTTTTTATTATATTTTAGGACAATCAACATGCTTGCAACATTTGATGTGTAGTGAAGTGGTACGACAACCTCTTGCATATAGACCAGTTTGAATGGTGTAAACTCAATCGATTGCTTATATGTCGTACAATATGCCCACAAGATAGTTGGAATTTTGTCATCCCAATCATCTCTTTCTAGGTTACATATTTTGGTCAGTCCTTTATGCATTACTTTATTAAATGATTCTACAACGTTGTTTGCTTGTGTGTGGTAAGAAGTGGTTTTTATATGCTTAGTCATGTGTTTTTCCATCAACACATTGATTGGAGCATTGATAAAATGAGTTCCCCTATCACTGGTTAGAGTTAGGGGCAACTAAATTGAGCTACTATATTCTCATAGATAAATCTATCTACTACTTCTTTTGTGCATGACTCGATTGGCTCTGCTTTCGCCCACTTTGTAAAATAATCCATTCTTATTATAACATATTTTTCTCTCGTCCGTCTAGCTCTTTTGTGAAATGGCCCGACAAAGTTGATTGCCCAAATCTCAAAATGTAGCGTCAGGTTTATTCAATGGTTCTTTGCAAATGGTCAACCTGATCACACTTTTGGACTTGCACCCAACAATCTCAAAATAGAGTCGGCCTCCATAATCCTACCTAAAGAATCTTCCTTGTAGTCATGTCACCTTGATAATGTCCATATGATCCTCCCTTTATGAGCTTCATTGGTGATGGATTTCCTTTCATGTTCCAATGCACACCGTATGATAACCTCATCCACTCCTAGCTTGTATTATTGTCCATTTATTAATGAGAATGATGCTACTTTAATTAATAGGATTTTTATTTATTTATTTTTTTCACCAGTCCATCAAGTGTCTTCCTTGTGTGTAAAAATTGTGAAATTTCTACAAACTTCGAAAGGATTGCTTATACTTTAAACAAATGAGGATTCAATTAGTCATCTTTTAGATCCGTCAGTTCCTCCCTTGTCTCAAGTTAGGACAGATGATCTAGCCTGGCATTCTTCTTACTGGGTCGGATAATAATAGCCTTCGATAAATCTGACCTTGATGGACTAGCTTATTGACAAGATATCTCAGAGCTTGGTGATCTGTGAAAAATATGAATGGGTTAGCAAGGAGATAATGATGGAATTTCTAAAGTGCGAATATCATGGTGAGCACTTCTCTTTCTGTTTCCGAGTAATTTCTTTCCGCTTTATTTAATTTTTGATTGGTATATGTGTTTGGATGGTTTATAGACTCACTATTTGGTTGTGTTAAAATAGCCACCACTGCCACATTAGAAGCATCGACATGCACATGGAATTATTTAAGCCAGTGTGGAATTTTAAAGTGGGAGCCTCAACCAACTTTTTCTTTAATAACTGGAATGATTCCTCGCATTTTGCTGTCCATACATATGGAACATCTTTCTTCAGTAATTCATCTATTGGAAAAGTAATGTCAGAGTAATGCCTTATAAACTTCGTGTAGTGTCATATGTTCCTTAGAAATATTTTGATCTGCTTTTAATTAACTAAAAGCTTTAAATCCAAAATTACTTTAATCTTTGCCATTTCTACTTTTATTCCATCCTTGGATACTACATGACCTAGTAGCATTCCAATTGGTGTGCAAAGATGCATTTTTTGATATCTAGGGATAATTGAATATGTATGCATCTTTCGAGCATTAAGGATAACCACTCAATGTGGTATTTTAATAATGTATAGACTATCTAGTCATCGAAATATCTTGCCATTCCTAGAAAGAATTTGACTATGATCCTTGAAAACACTGCAAGTGTATTCTTTAATCTGAAGGGCACTACTTTGTCATGAAAGACCCAAATTCAATAACAAGTGTGGTTTTTTCGAGGTATTCCTTTGCAACAGGTACCTGATTGTACCCTAAGAAGATGTCTGTAAAAGAATAACACTCATGACTTGATACTTCATTTATAATTTCATATGCAAACGAAGTAGGGAATGGATCAATTATTGTGAAATTATTTAGTTTGTGAAAAATCAACTCATATTCTCAATATGGCAAGGTCATGCTTTTTAGGTTGCACAACCATAGGACTTTCCCATTCTAACTTGTCAATAGGGTATATGATGCAAGCAACTAGCATCCCTTTTATCTCTTTCTGCACAATGGGTTTATATTTATGTGTGAGCTTGTATGGTCTTGTCTGTATAGGTTTAGCTCCTAGAACGAGTTCAATTTTCATTTCCCCCATTTCCTTAACAAGTCCCTTGATATATTTATAATCACAAGAAAAGACATCTTGGTACTCTTTTAGTAAGTTGATAAATTTTGTTGTTTGTTTGTTCGACCGATAGTCACCTAGTTGGGCCATCTTTAGTCAGGCATCGTTTGATATATCGACTTTGTTTATTTTAATTTCCTCATCCATCCAGTCGGGGACCTTCGACTCATTGAGTGTTTGGTCTCCGACTTTTACCTCCTGATATGTGGGTCGAAAGTCTAATTGACCAGACTTCTCTTTTTCTTGCTTTTCCACTTTAAATATTGAGTTAATTTTTCTAAGATTTTTGGGATGTTCTTTATTCCAACAAAAACTTTGACCAATAGTATGGGCACCTTCCATCTCTGAGCAACTGGAAACTTTTCATTTGATAAACATGACACATAATTACATATGGGAGTAGAGAAGACGTCGACTACTCTTTCTTATTTACAATTATTGGGAGACGTTTCCTTAAAAAATTATTTGATATTTTGAGATGTCTTGACCAGTTCCTGCTCTTCTAGTCAAAATTGACCAGTTCCTGCTCTTCTAGTCAAAATTCAATGTCCTTAATAAAGATTTTTTTAATTCTTTCCATTATAATGATTGACATCGAGCTTCCTCCAATATTTACCATTTATTGGGCAAACCATCTAGAGTGTTAGGAAACATATGAGGTCATACCCTTTCGTCCCTATATCCGATTATTCGCCATTCTAACTGACAATTTTGTATATGAAAAACACGGTCTTGTTTAGGATTTAGTATTTGGATATTTTTTTATCCTAATAATTTACACCCTACGAACCTTTCAAAATATGTCGTTGATGTTGTCCAGGTCTGGAGTCGGTCTGAATGAGTATCCCACTATTGAGTTGTTTAACTAGTGAAATTTTGCACTAGACTCTGCATTCTCCCTTGATCACCAATAAATTTAGTCACTTGCTTTGTCTGGTCTCATGGTCCTGATGAGCTGGATCGTTTCTTCAGTCATCTCAATAACCAATCCGCCGCCATTAAATTCACGATGGAAAAAGAAGACAATGGTTGTCTTTCGTTCTTGGATGTTCTCATCTCTAAGAAGGTGGATGGTTCCTTTTCTCATCGGGTGTTTAGAAAGGACGCATACTGAGCTATACTTGCATGCTTCTTCCCATCATTTCCCCGCTCAGAAGTTGGGGGTTCTAAGCACACTTGCCACCCGTGCTGTTAGAATTTCTGATGAAGGGAGTTTGGAATCGGAGAAGGCTCATCTCCTAGATGTCTTTGTGAAGAATGGTTACAGTAAACACCTAGGTCAAAAAGCCTTTCTCAAGTTTAAGAAGGAGCCTTTGGTCCATAGAGATCCTAAAGATCGTGTCATGGGGGTTAACCTTCCTTACATCCAAGGGACCACTGATAGGATTGCAAGGATTCTGAGGAGGTACGATGTGCCCGCGACTTTTAGGCCCCTCAATACTATCTGTGGCTCCCTCAGGTTGGTAAAAGATCCTATCGGCCCTAAAGACATGAAGGGCATCTATGTCATTCCTTGTTCCTGTGGGACACCGTATATTGGTGAGACGGGTCGCTCTATCAAGCAAAGGATTAGCGAGCATTCGGCTGACTTAAGGCATGGGAGGGCCAGGTCCTCAGCCCTGGCTGAACATGCTGAAAAGACTAAGCATCAGGTCTGTATTGAAGAGGCTCAAGTCATTGCTAAAGTTGCGCAGTTTCACCATCGCAAATTTAGAGAAGCCCTTGAGATTGATAAAAGTCCGAAGAATCTTAATAGGGATGATGGCTGGAAGATTAGCAGTTGCTGGGTCCCAGCCCTGTCTTCCTAGCCTCCGCTAGCCCTTTTATAAGGTCTCAAGGTTGATTATGTGGTTGGTCACTTTTTTCCCCCTTGGGTTTTTATATTTTTTAGGATTTAGTTAGCTTTGGTTTCTTAGTTATATTCTCATCCCTGATTCTTAGCTTACTAAATAATATATTTAATTAATATTTTTGTTCCCTTCTATTAGCCTAAGTACTTAGCAATATTCGTATTATTCACTATTAACATGATCTTTACTAAAGTAATTTTCGAACCTTATTATATTATTTTTTGGAATATTAATATTCAAGAAGTAATTTAATTAATTAATTCTTATTTCTTGTTTTCAATTATATAGATATATATATTT
>APFE030015401.1:28980-62815 GCA_000404065.3 Pinus taeda | reverse complement strand
TATTTGAATCCATACTATTGAACCTTTGATTATAACTATTATATATATATAGTGGTTAATAAACATTAAAGTAGTGTGATTTTTTACCAACCATTATAACAATCTAGTTTATTTCTAATATATATTTAGTGTTTAAATAGTTTATTTTAAAGAGTTGTTATGATAAAGATTGGGATTCTATTTTTATTTTTACCCCCTCCTAATTACCTAAAATATTTTTTTCGATAAATAAATTTTGAACCTGTATATATAATATATTTTCCTAATTACATGGGTATTTTAAAATATTATATTTGGAATAATAAAATTAGAAAGTAAATTATTAAATGAATATAGATTATTTAGTAAATATAAATTATTAAATTATTTTTGTATAGATTATATAAATGATAAATTAAAATATTTAATAAATAAATATATAGATGAACCAATAGTATTATTTGGGATTGGTTCGTTACACGTATATATATATATACAATTTATTAATAAACTATTAGATTTAGTGAAATAAACTAATGAATCGCTAGCTATTAAGAGTACTTTAATTATATATTTTACCTAATTTAACGGTTTTCTAAGAATAATAATAATTAAAAATATAGGTCTTTTGACTAGGGTCATAAGGTCAAATTAGCTATTGTAAATCTAGCCGTTGGTGTCTCTGCCCAGACTATTTAACAAGCTAAGCTGGATCGGTTCTTCAACTTGTCCTGACGATGAACCACACTGGTTGGTTCGAAACGCGTCGACAAATTATTATTTATGTGATTTTGCCGAAAATTCCTTAAACAATGATTTACATGATAAGCTCATTTCTTCATTCTAAGTGGATTAATGAAGTCTTCATTTAAATCAAACAATAGTAATGATGGTGTTTCTTGTTTTTCCTCTATTGGATTATAGGCATGACTTTCATGACAAAACATAGGTGGACCTTCTTCACGGTACTACTTCAATTGTCCAACACTCTTTTGCTTTAGATTCATAATTCTTGATTTTCCATTCGCTTAACTCGGTGCCATAATTTTGCCTAATAGAAAGTGGGGATCCTATTAACATCTCTCCATATATATTGGGCTCTACATTACCTTTATCTTCATGCAGGACTTGACACAACCTCCTTGTCTTTGAATCTTCTTCCCATGGTTCAACCCAAGGTTTTCCTTCGCGAGGGTCCAGTGCTATGATCATCTTCTTATTATTAACCTTTATTTCGATTCTATCTTTTTATAAGGATATAATAACTTTCATCATTCGACCCCATGGTATTTCGAGTAAAGCTGGATAAGTCAATATTCCATCAACTAAGTCGATGACCTCGAAGTCAACAAAGGTCATAATTCCCATAATCGATGTTTTGACTTGCTGCATTATTCCCTCAATGAACCTCTGGTTTGCTAATCTAAGATAATTAGTCATTCTATGAAATGTTGGTCTCCCTAAATTAATCCATGTTTCTCTCAGAAGTATATTTACTTGTGATCCAAAATTGACCACGACTTGTTTCACCATATATCCATTTATTTCCAAATCAATGAGAGGGTCATAATCAAGTCATGATTATCTAGATGTTTACCTTGCCAGAGTTGGCACAAGTTTTTGCATTAATTTCTTCCTTCATTGCATTCTTTTAGTATATTTAAAAATTTGACAAGATGGTCAGTTGATTGTTCCTCCTTCAATAATTTCAAAAGTTCCTCAAGTATAGTATCCTTTATCGATTTCTGTATGTCGACTTCATTTTTGAAAAATTCAACTGCTTTTTCCATAGTGTCGTTCTGAATTTGCATATTCAGATATTTCGCAGTACTTTTAGTAAGTTAGAGGCTTTGTTGATTTCAAGAAGTTCTTTGTTGACCCACGCCGAACCTAGGAGATTTTTTAAATTTAGAATCTCTTGCTTTTGGACAGATTGTAAAAGATTGACAACTCTTTTATTTTAATATATTTTCAAGAAATTTGGGACAATCCTCCAAAGAGTGATTGCCCAAACCACACATATTGCAAAAACATAAGTTGGTCTTGTCTTTCAATGGGAAGCTAGGTGATATGTTGTCTTCTTGCTAACATGTGAAACAATGTAGTCTTCCACATCCTTGACCTCGGCCATGGACTCAACCATTGTATCCTCCACGTCGACCACCATATCCTCCTCTACCGTTTCCTATTCCTCCTTGTGTAGGTGGCTCATTATATTGATCCAAAGCCTGAGTATGGTAAACAACATGCTAGTTAGGCTTGTTCTTTGCATTTAACCGACATTCTTTTGTTGAATAGTTATGCTCACATATGGCACACCATTTCGGCTTAGTATTACGAAAGTTATATTGACATTTTTTAGTATTATGGTTCGACGCAATTTACATATATCATAGTATATATCCGACTGAACTCGTCCAACATCTTGATCAAAATAAAATTTACAATTATCTTTGGTATGCCCTTCACTTCTACAATTGACACACCAAAGATTATTTTGATGGAGGAATAATGCCAGTAGAGAGATCTATAATTGTTTAGTTTTTTCTTCTAGTTTATTGGTAGTCGTTGAGATATTCAACTGCCCTCCATTATCCGTTTCAATGCGCTGAGCCAATTTAAGGGCTTCTTCACATGTCTTTACTTCGTGCATTCTTAACGGTCCTCGGATTTTTTGTAACAAACCAACAACATATCATTGGACTAATAATGCTTCATTAATAGAATATGGGATTTGACTTAGCAAACCTTTAAATCATTTATCATATTCCCTTACTATCTCATTTGGACGTTGTTTAATCTCTTTCCTTTTGAGCCGCGAGATGCTTGAAATCTTGTGCTTTGAAAAAGGAAAATCAACTTTCAACACATGTATACATGACTCCTTTAATCAAATCATAGTATTGTTAATGAGCATGAATCCAATAAACTTTGAGGCAACTACTTTAAAATTTCATTAGTCCTTATGGTCTTCTCAAGAAACTCTAAATGTGCAGTCCCATGACTGATCATAGAATAACCTCTTAATACAAGTATTTCAATAAGAATGTTGCCAATGCAAGATCCAAAGTCACGGTGGATTGATACATACCTTCCATTTGGAGACTTATAGTTGAGCTACCCATCACTTCAGACTTCTGTGACAAAATTCATTCTAATACAACTTCTGTTTTTCTCCTCATAAAGACAATAACTTATGATAGAGAATATATATTCCAGATCAATCAAGTCAACTTCTTTGCAATGTATTTAATCTATCTTTTATGTATAAAAGAGAGTCCTTTCAAGCAATCTTGGTATCATGGTCACACCATAGATCTGAATCCTCCACGGACTTGTGCCACAAAGATGAGCTCGGACTACTCGTCATACCACATATATGATCTTAAATTTATTAGGGTTCAAATATCACCACAAAATTGTGCTAAGAGCCGGCGGCTGTAAAAGGTTTTCCTTAAAAAAAGATTTTGAACGGGCCTCCAACTTGTCACTCACACACAATATAACATTTATTATTGTTGGATTGCTTCACATGACAGATCAAATCTTGCGCACTATGTTGCCATATATGATTAATAAAAAAAATAGTATTTTCTCTAGGCCAAAACATATGAATCATACTTCAATACTGCACGACTGCCCGACAATTAGTTTTGCCAACGTATTGTAATCATGTAAATATTATTATTGTGCCTTAGATTTATTTCATATGCAGACCATTGCACCGTTTCACACCACGTTCATATCAGCAGGTGGAGAGAGATTTACGTATATATAACCCAGTTAGTGACCCTGGTTAACAATCCTAACATCGAATATAATACTTCCAACCTTTACGAATCCACTGCGCATCAGTTGAAACACAAGATTATACAATTAGATAATAGTCACAATCTTTTGCTAGTCATGAAATGGTGTTCAAATTTTGACTTTCTCAAGCCCATGCTTTTGCTCATCCAAACATTCTTCAACCATTCGCACAATGAGATAGTCACAACTTCAGATAGGCTCAGAGTGTTGTCATATCTATAACCATTCGCAGAATGAGATAGTCACAACTTCAGATAGGCTTAGAGTGTTGTCATATCTATAGAGGGCCAAATAGTCCCGTGGAGAATGTGGGCCACATAAAAATTCTAGTGTGAAGAGCTTCAACCATAGGGTAGTTAGTATCCCATTTCAAATTGCTATTTAATCTTGGCTTTCATATCATGCTATTTTTTTTTCTAGTAGAAATATATTAGAACAATTTTCTTCCAGGATGACTACTTTAAATGATTTATTAGTATTAGTTCCATATAGCATTAACTCGCATTTGCACTTAATGTTGCAAAGGAAATGCCGTAAGGCATAGTGTGTGGAAGAATATTGAAATGTGAATGGGCCTTTTTGAAGGCAAGGGTCGATGATAATGAGTTTGAATTGAGGAAGGCATACCGAAAACCCTATTCAAGGGTTAAAGTGGCTATGAAATGGAATAAAAGTAGTCATAAATATCCATTGAACTTGTTTAGATACCTTAAAGATTGTCTAGTAGAAGGTGAAGTTAAACAAATGAATTCACGCGAACAACAATTGGGTATCCATATCGATATACAAAATTTTAAGGAGAGGTATGTTAATCTTTTCAAACAACATTCTAAGGTATTTGCCTAGAAATATGAAGACCTTAAACCATATCACATTGTGATGAACTGAATCCCTGCCAGGATATATTCCTTATGACGCTACAGGTGGTTGATAAGGAGGTGAAAACAAATGCTTGGGCTCATGAAGGAGCTCTATATTGTCCTCCAGCCCACACTAATCCTATGCCGATTATATTCCATGGCAACATCGTACACACAAACATCTCTTGTTCATTACTCCTAGTATGGTAATATTGACTAACTCTGCCTGTGTCACAAATCATATAAAAATGGATTTCAGTTAGCTCCGTGGTCCTTGGAGAATAATAATATATCTAAATTACCCTACCTACTCATATATGACTTGGACTTTCCATCTACCTTCTCATACATACATGAGCTTCTATCATCACACTCTAGATTCCTAGAGATAAACTCATAACACTCTCTCTCTACTTTCCTACATTTTGAAAATTTACGTCAAAATAAAAATATAATTTACGACAACATAATAGTCTTCTTCACAAAGTACTCTATCACTTTTCCATCTACCTTACCTTCTCATGCATGGGCCTTTGTGTAATAACACTCTCCATTTCTAGATATAAAAACACATAACACTCTCCTTAGTTGCATAGTTACTTTCTACCATCCAGGTTTTTTCATTTTATAAGAAAATTAAGTATTTTAAACTTCTTTTAATACTAGTTTCAGTTTTAAATAGCAATCACATTCTGAAATATTATTTCAAAATATAATTGTAAGTAAATCATTGTTATGCCTTGCATTTCTTTGTGTATTTAATTTCATTTTTAAATTATAAAACAATTGTTGAAATATTGTGTATTTAGTTTCATTTTTAAATTATAAAATAATTGTTGAGATATTGTTTCAAAATCTAATTGCAAATAAATTATTGTTATGTCTTGTGTGTATTTATTATTAAAAACAAAAAAATCATTGTTATGCCTTGCATTTCTTTGTGTATTTAGTTTCAGTTTTAAATTATAAAACAATTGTTTGAGATATTCTTGCAAAATCCAATTGTAAGTAAATCATTGTTATGTCTTGTGTGTATTTCTTATCAAAAAAAAATTATTGTTATATTATTCTTATAATTGAGTTATTGCAGGACTCTTGTACCAAAGAATTTCAATAGTTTTAATGATGCTAATTTTTCAGTGGGTGTGTGTTGATCACAAAGATTCTCTTGCTTGTGTTCCCCATTGAAAATAAACATCTATCGACAATTAACCATAATATTGCAGTTGCACTGTTAATCCTCGGCACCATCGTCATTGCCATTGGCCTCTTCATGTTCTCTCAGCAAATCGGCGGTGATAGAACCCATGGTTTGTCTATGATTTTTATCCGAAAATAAAGCATTTCATTTTTCTTCTATTTCTCAAATCTGTTGTTGGATTTTTTGGCCTCTTATATCGGTGTTGTCAACTGCTGAAGATTGAGGGTTATATCTGATTTTATTTTTGTGGGATTTCTATTTATTGTTGTTCAGGTATGTTGTTTGCGTTGTTGGGAACAATCCTGTTTGTCCCAGGGTTCTATTATTCGAGAATTGCAGGGTACGCGTACAAAGGATACAAGGGCTTATCTTTCTCAAACAATCCAGCAGTGTGAAAATTTTCAAAAACTGAGTTCTTTGGCTTGCAGTCTAATCTTATATGTATTACTTGGGGTTTAGTGGGATATTTATTTCTGGGGTTAGGGTTTAAGGTTACGTTGTTCAACCTTAAAATTATGGCCAAATTCTGAAAAATTGAAAATTTGCTGGCCTCTTCTATAAATGAAAGATTGTGCAAATCTTTTCCTGAGGTTTTTTTATTTGTAGGTGCCAATTCAATTACATTGTATAAAGGATATGAGTGTTTGTTAATTCTATGAAAAGCTAAGAAAACTTTGGGGATCATTTAAGATTTCAGGCTACAGGAAGAGTCTCCTCCTTTCCAATCCTCCTTTTATGGTTGTTGTCAATTCCTTAGTTTTTAATGTCCGGCTATGCAAGGCCAGGATGCCCTTTTTGCTTCTTCTTTTTTTTGGGTAAAACAAGGGACACATTGTACCATAAGACATATAGGGATTCCGCAGAGGATTCTGTTAAGGTTAAAGTCAAATAACTATGAGTAAAATTCATAGGTACTTTTTTGAAGTACTTATTCTATTTCAAGAAAGATCATTCTATTGTACTAAGCAGTGTGAAATGACCCCGCTTAAGTAAATACTGTGTTAGTTCGAATAACTCTGATAGAATTTAAAATAGGTCATGAACTACTAAGATTTGGCAGAGCTTTATGAATGTTCAGTTAAGTTAGCAGGCTGTTGTCCAGAGGCACAGTTTTAAAGAGAAAATGCCATCTGAAATGAAGATTGTTTATTTACTTGTGGAAAATAACCATTAAATAGTCCAATTGAGAGGCAAATGCCAGTATGCAGCCTGCATTTTTTATTATCAAAAGAAGTTAAAGCTTGTTATGCATACCAAATGACAAATACTAATCATTCACATCGCAATAAGGAATGGAAACTAATAATTCTGGAGGCACCAAATATAAGAGTTCAATAATTCTGGAGGCACCAAATACAAGAGTTCAATACAACGATAAAGCTTATTAATAAACGCAAGGTAGCATTGTCATGCAGGGCACACCAATCACCCATTTGCTACACGAGTTTCCAAAGCATCACTGGACTCTGGCATGATTAGCATTCAACTTGCATTTTACGAGATAGTAAAGATACATGGACAGGGTATCTCAAGAACATGACATCATGCCCCTGAGTAACAAATTATAAACAAAACAAATACATTTCCAACTAGCTTATCACATATTTCATTAAAATTTGTGATAGATAACCTACCATAAACAATCCAAAACTCAAACTGGACTGGACGATCTCTTATATCTAAACAAGACTGGGGACTTGAGGCTGTTGTGCAAATTATTGCATACACATTCCATGACAACCTATACTACAAACTTTCAAATATAATCTGAGCTCCCATATCCCTCTCAAGGAATTATAAGTTTTTTTCCAGCATAGATGGTGTCATCAGTGTACTTATTTGCAGCATTTATTTGATCAACTGAAACTTGCACTCAACCAAGGAAACAGAACCAGTTATACAAGTCTTATACACTGGATAGAAGGGAACAACATGGCAACTTAGTTTCACATGCATTCAAAAAGCTGAACAACAACTACGCTAAGAAATGCTCTACAATAAGGTGGGACAAAGAATAAAGATACTTGATAAATAGAGTCAGACCACTCACCAAAATACAAGAGTTCAATACAACAATAAAGCTTATTAATAAACGCAAAGTAGCATTGTCATGCAGGGCACACCAATCACCCATTTGCTACATGAGTTTCCAAAGCATCACTGGACTCTGGCATGATTAGCATTCAACTTGCATTTTACCAAATAGTAAAGATACATGGACAGGGTATCTCTAGAACATGACATCATGCCCCTAAGTAACAAATTATAAACAAAACAGATACATTTCCAACTGGCTTATCACATATTTCCTTAAAATTTGTGATAGATAACCTACCATAAACAATCCAAAACTCAAATTGGACTGGACGATCTCTTATATCTAAACAAGACTGGGGACTTGAGACTATTGTGCAAATTACTGCATACACATTCCATGACAACCTGTACTACAAACTTTCAAATATAATCTGAGCTCCCATATCCCTCTCAAGGAATTATAAGTTTTTCTCCAGCATAGATGGTGTCATCAGTGTACTTATTTGCAGCTTTTATTTGATCAACTGAAACCTGCACTCAACCAAGGAAACAGAACCAGTTACACAAGTCTTATACAATGGATAGAAGGGAACAACATGGCAACTTAGTTTCACATGCATTCAAAAAGCTGAACAACAACTAAGCTAAGAAATGCTCTACAATAAGGTGGGACAAAGAATAAAGATACTTGATAAATAGAGTCAGACCACTCACCAAAATAGAAGAGTTCAATACAACGATAAAGCTTATTAATAAACGCAGGGTAGCATTGTCATGCAGGGCACACCAATCACCCATTTGCTACATGGGTTTCCAAAGCATCACTGGACTCTAGCATGATTAGCATTCAACTTGCATTTTACGAGATAGTAAAGATACATGGACAGGGTATCTCTAGAACATGACATCATGCCCTTGAGTAACAAATCTAAAACAAATCTGTATAAACAAAACAAATACATTTCCAACTGGCTTATCACATATTTCCTTAAAATTTGTGATAGATAACCTACCATAAACAATCCAAAACTCAAACTGGACTGGACGATCTCTTATATCTAAACAAGACTGGGGACTTGAGGCTGTTGTGCAAATTACTACATACACATTCCATGACAACCTGTACTACAAACTTTCAAATATAATCTGAGCTCCCATATCCCTCTCAAGGAATTATAAGATTTTCTCCAGCATAGATGGTGTCATCAGTGTACTTATTTGCAGCTTTTATTTGATCAACTGAAACCTGCACTCAACCAAGGAAACAGAAACATCGTTATATACTGCTCTATCCAACTGAATCCTCTGTTTTTGTCCTCCACTCATATTCAATCCTCTCTCCCCAATCTCCGTCATATCTCCATGAGCAAAACTCTCTATATCCTTGTCTAATGCACAAGCTTTTATTGCCTTCTTATATTGAATTTTGTCCATTGGTTTCCCATAGAGTATGTTATCTGTGACAGTACCACTCTGAATCCAAGTTGTTTGTGCCATGTAGGCAACATTTCCATATACTTCAACCTGCACGTAGTCCAATCAAAAAGTTTATGGAAGAATTTATGTATATAGAAAGCAAAAAATTTGCGTCTACAATCTTGTTGAACTATGAAATGGTTACTTTTTCTCAAGAAGAGTAGTTAATGTTCAACTTACATCTCCTGGAATTTTTGGGATTTCTCCAAGAATTGTATATACCAGAGCAAATTTCCCTGATCCCACTGAGCCACAAATTGCTACCTTTTCTCCAGTTTTAATGTGCAGATTTATTCCCTTCAATATTGGCTTTGCCAATGAAGATTCTGGAAATAAAAAGTAGTGGTGGAGATTGGCCAGGTTTATCTATTAGGCAAGCCAAATAAAAGGTACTGGTGGACATTGCTCAATAGAGGACAAGTTTATCTATGGTACAAGTGAAATAAAATGTATTGCCCAATAGAGGACAAGTTTATCCATGGTACAAGTGAAATAAAATGTATGTACTGGTAATAGAGGACCAGATGCAGTTGTTTCACTCCTTGACATTGAAGGATGTAAACATTCTATAGTTTAACTCTTAGAAAATACAGATTCAATCATTCAATTCCAAAGAAAATAGAGTTGCAGATATTGATTTACAAATATTTGATTAAACATGGAGAGACCTTTCCCGATAGTAGGAAGCATGAGGATGGGCAGCTAGAAGGTGCCCACCTTTATTTACATAGATAATGTTTTGGGCCAGCGTGAGCTTGGGCAGCTTTTGCACAAGGATATGGAAAAGGCCAAGAAGGTGACGATGCTTCTCACTGCACCTGATATAGATGTGGGGAGAGCCTTAAAAGTGAAAAACATAGTCTATGCTATAAAAGGCCTTTCTATACAGATGTTAAGCATCTTTTGGGGAGATATCTATATGTTGGATTCCACAAGGAAAACCAACTAAATTCTACCCAATTGAATAAGATGTTCAGGGATATGTCAGAATTCCAAAACTTACTGCTCTAGCCAACTGAATCCTCTGTTTCTGTCCTCCACTCATATTAAATCCTCTCTCCCCAATCTTTATCATATCTCTATGAGCAAAACTCTCTATATCCTTGTCTAATGCACAAGCTTTTATTGCCTTCTTGTATTGAATTTTGTCCATTGGTTCCCATAGAGTATGTTCTCTGACAGTACCACTCTGAATCCAAGTTGTTTGTGCCACGTAGGCAACATTTCCATATACTTCAACCTGCACGTAGTCCAATCAAAAAGTTTATGGAAGAATTTATGTATATAGAAAGCAAAAAAGCTGCATTTACAATCTTGTTGAACTATGAAATGGTTACTTTTGCTCAAGAAGAGTAGTTAATGTTCAACTTACATCTCCTGAATTTTTTGGGATTTCTCCAAGAATTGTATATAGCAGAGCAGACTTCCCTGATCCCACTGAGCCACAAATTGCTACCTTTTCTCCAGTTTTAATGTCCAGATTTATTCCCTTCAATATTGGCTTTATCAATGAAGATTCTGGAAATAAAAAGTAGTGGTGGAGATTGCCCAGGTTTATCTATCAGGCAAGCCAAATAAAAAGTACTGGTGGACATTGCTCAATAGAGGACAAGTTTATCTATGGTACAAGTGAAATAAAATGTATTGCCCAATAGAGGACAAGTTTATCCATGGTACAAGTTAATAAAATGTATGTACTGGTAATAGAGGACCAAATGCAGTCGTTTCACTCCTTGACATTGAAGGATGTAAACATTCTATAGTTTAACTCTTAGAAAATATAGATTCAATCATTCAATTCCAAAGAAAATAGAGTTGCAGAGAATGATTTACAAATATTTGATTAAACATGGAGAGACCTTTCCCGATATTAGGAAGCATGAGGATGGGCAACTAGAAGGTGCCCACCTTTATTTACATAGATAATGTTTTGGGCCAGCATGAGCTTGGGCAGCTTTTGCACAAGGATATGGAAAAGGCCAAGAAGGTGACGATGCTTCTCATTGCACCTGATATAGATGTGGGGAGTGCCTTAAAAGTGAAAAGCATAGTCTATGCTATAAAAGGCCTTTCTATACAGACGCTATGCATCTTTTGGGGAGATATCTATATGCTGGAATCCAAACTCTTCATAATCCATTGAATATAAGACATATTATTCAAATGTATGAGATGGCTTCTAAAAAATTGTTCTTACCAACTTCTTGTGCAGTCTCAGAATCCAGCTTGGTCAAAGTGATGAGTGCATTTTTTGTAAAAGTATCTGTATACTTCAGTAACTCATCTGCAGCCTCTTTTTTCGCAGCATCCTGTTTAATGGCAAGAAAGTTATAGAGCATAGACTCTGGCAGTAAAGCTAGACAATAACTCCTAAAGGTATTACAGCTCACGTTCCGACCCTACCCTGCTTCCCTGAAAAAGTCTCTAACGACTTCAACATTATAAACTAAAATTGACAAATACGAAGTGTCTGACCATTGAGACACTTTGATTTAGCTAATGATCTAAATTAATAATATTTAGATAGGGTAACACATACCGTGGGAAAAAGTTTAGGTCCTTCAAAATTGTTCTCGAGATACTAAAGTAAATCCAGAGTCTCTCCTGTGACCTTGCCATTGTGCTCAAGAGAAGGAACCTGAAAAATTGAAAATAGTGAGTTATTTGCGAGTTCCGCTCTATATCTTGCAGACATTTGGCCCTTTTGTAACATTTGACATTTGGCACTTCTATTTCTGCATGTTCCTTGCTTGAAAGATTACTGATGATCACAAAAAAACACACAAGAAATAGATCTTCCTAGCTGACCAGGAATGTTAAAAGGCAATCCCAAATCTGTGTTGGTCTTTCTTATTCCATGCCCAAATTGTAAAAGGCTAAAACAGTGATGATCAAAAACTCATTGTAGCCTCTCAAGCAACAGTGAGAGGATGGCTCATAAACTTGGAGTAGCATTTAAACTCTAAGCTTCAAACTTATCAGGACACAGTGAGAAGTGTGCAGATCTTAAGCTTGGAGTTGCATCTGAACCCTAAGCAACAATATTTTATCTCATAAATCACTTATTAATTCAAGTTGCATCTGACAACATACTAATTTGTAGCCAGCACAATGCACATATATTAAAAGATTTGGGTTTGTGGCAAGATAGACCCCAAATTTGGCAAGGTAATAACCTTATCCAGCTCATGCAATAACCCTATGATCCCCACCCCAATTTACTTGGTCATAGATCAAATCTACTGAGCCAAACAGAATACTCTATCAATTAATAAAAGGTTGACTGCTTGTTGATGTGCAAGCGTGTTCCCTTTTACCTGAGCTAAGGTAAAACGAGGACCAACCCATCTAATTTCTCTTTTGCATATACTTGGATCAAGATAAGAAACTAATAACAAAGTTTTTACACTACAGGCCCTAATTACATAGCTATTAAACCATGACCCAAATAGCGGATCCAACTGCCCTTGAGTAACTAAAAGAAAAATAAAATCAGATAAACATAGAAACAAGAGCCAACCTTGTTCGGAGGATAAACTAATAACAAATTTTTTACACTACAGGCCCTAATTACATAGCAATCAAACGATGACCCAAATAGCGGATCCAACTGCCCTTGAGTAAATAAAATTAGATAAACATAGAAACAAGAGCCAACCTTGTTCGGAGGATAAACTTTCTCCTTGTACCATGCTGGTCTGTCTTGCAAATCAATCGTAACTATCTGAATCTCACTAAGACCTTGCATTTTATTTTCAATCGTTTCAGTCATTGCATAATTGTATCTTATATCAATAGAAGAACTACCCACACAAAATAGGGGATCAACATGATAAAAACCCTGATGTTCCTGGCACTCCAAACTTGCTAGGCATATGGGCATGTCACATTGATATACAATTTGCAAACCCCAGATCAATTTCAGTATTTAATCGCTAAACAGAGTATGATACTATACACATTCCAACTGAAAGTGATGATTTAGATACAGTAACGATAAAAATTTAGCTGCCCACCTGGTCGTTCCATCAAACAATGGAGGAGGCTCTGATTTGGAAGTGAGAGCAGGTGGAATTGCATAGCTGCAGTCGAGCAACACGATGCCACAGTAAAAGGCCTTTCTATACAGATGTTATGCATCTTTTGGGGAGATATCTATATGCTGGATTCCACAAGGAAAACCAACTAAATTCTACCCAATTGAATAAGATGTTCAGTCATATGGCAGAATTCCAAAACTTACTGCTCTAGCCAACTGAATCCTCTGTTTTTGTCCTCCACTCATATTCAATCCTCTCTCCCCAATCTCCGTCATATCTCCATGAGAAAAACTCTCTATATCCTTGTCTAATGCACAAGCTTTTATTGCCTTCTTGTATTGAATTTTGTCCTTTATTTTCCCATAGAGTATGTTCTCTGACAGTACCACTCTGAATCCAAGCTGTTTGTGCCACGTAGGTAGCATTGCCATATACTTCAACCTGCACGTAGTGCAATCAAAAAGTTTATGGAAGAATTTATGTATATAGAAAGCAAAATAGTTGCATCTACAATCTTGTTGAACTATGAAATGGTTACTTTTGCTCAAGAAGAGTAGTTAATGTTCAACTTACATCTCCTGAAATTTTTGGGATTTCTCCAAGAATTGTATATAGCAGAGCAGATTTCCCTGATCCCGCTGAGCCACAAATTGCTACCTTTTCTCCTGTGTAGATTTATTCCCTTCAATATTGGCTTTATCAATAAAGATTCTGGAAATAAAAAAGTAGTGGTGGAGATTGCCTAGGTTTATCTATCAGGCAAGCCAAATAAAAAGTACTGGTGGACATTGCTCAATAGAGGACAAGTTTATCTATGGTACAAGTGAAATAAAATGTATTGCTCAATAGAGGACAAGTTTATCCATGGTACAAGCGAAATAAAATGTATGTACTGGTAATAGAGGACCAGATGCAGTCGTTTCACTTCTTGACATCGAAGGATGTAAACATTCTATAGTTTAACTCTTAGAAAATATAGATTCAATCATTCAATTCCAAAGAAAATAGAGTTGCAGAGATTGATTTACAAATATTTGATTAAACATGGAGAAACCTTTCCCGATATTAGGAAACATGAGGATGGGCAGCTAGAAGGTGCCTGCCTTTATTTACATAGATAATTTTTTGGGCCAGCGTGAGCTTGGGCAGCTTTTGGGCAAGGACATGGAAAAGGCCAAGAAGGTGAAGATGCTTCTCACTGCACCTGATATAGATGTGGGGAGAGCCTTAAAAGTGAAAAGCATAGTCTATGCTATAAAAGGCCTTTTTATACAAACGCTATGCATCTTTTGGGGAGATATCTATATGTTGGATTCCACAAGGAAAACCAACTAAATTCTACCCAATTGAATAAGATGTACAGTTATATGGCAGAATTCCAAAACTTACTGCTCTAGCCAACTGAATCCTCTGTTTTTGCCCTCCACTCATATTCAATCCTCTCTCCCCAATCTTTGTCATATCTCCATGAGCAAAACTCTCTATATCCTTGTCTAATGCACAAGCTTTTATTGCCTTCTTGTATTGAATTTTGTCCATTGGTTCCCATAGAGTATGTTATCTCTGACAGTACCACTCTAAATCCAAGTTGTTTGTGCCACGTAGGCAACATTGCCATATACTTCAACCTGCACGTAGTCCAATCAAAAATTTTATGGAAGAATTTATGTATATAGAAAGCAAAAAAGCTGCATCTACAATCTTGTTGAACTATGAACTGGTTACTTTTGCTCAAGAAGAGTAGTTAATGTTCAAGTTACATCTCTTGAAATTTTTGGGATTTCTCCAAGAATTGTATATAGCAGAGCAGATTTCCCTGATCCCACTGAGCCAAAAATTGCTACCTTTTCTCTAGTTTTAATGTTTAGATTTATTCCCTTCAATGTTGGCTTTGTCAATGAAGATTCTGGAAATAAAAAGTAGTGGTGGAGATTGCCCAGTTTATCTATCAGGCAAGCCAAATAAAAAGTACTGGTGGACATTGCTCAATAGAGAACAAGTTTATCTATGGTACAAGTGAAATAAAATGTATTGCCCAATAGAAGACAAGTTTATCCATGGTACAAGTGAAATAAAATGTATGTATTGGTAATACAGGACCAGATGCAGTCGTTTCACTCCTTGACATTGAAGGATGTAAACATTCTATAGTTTAACTCTTAGAAAATATAGATTCAATCATTCAATTCCAAAGAAAATAGAGTTGTGGAGATTGATTTACAAATATTTGATTAAACATGGAGAGACCTTTCTCGATATTAGGAAGCATGAGGATGGGCAGCTAGAAGGTGCCCACCTTTATTTACATAGATAATGTTTTGGGCCAGTGTGAGCTTGGGCAGCTTTTGCGCAAGGATATGGAAAAGGCCAAGAAGGTGACGATGCTTCTCATTGCACCTGATATAGATGTGGGGAGAGCCTTAAAAGTGAAAAGCATAGTCTATGCTATAAAAGGCCTTTCTATACAGACGCTATGCATCTTTTGGGGAGATATCTATATGCTAGAATCCACACTCTTCATAATCCATTGAATATAAGACATCTTATTCAAATGTATGAGATGGCTTCTGAAAAATTGTTCTTACCAACTTCTTGTGCAGTCTCAGAATCTGGCTTGGTCAAAGCGATGAGGCATTTTTTGTAAAAGTATATGTACACTTCAGTAACTCATCTGCAGCCTCTTTTTTCGCAGCATCCTATTTAATGGCAAGAAAGTTATAGAGCATAGACTCTAGCAGTAAAGCTAGACAATAACTCCTAAAGGTATTACAGCTCACGTTCCAACCCTACCCAGCTTCCCTGAAAAAGTCTCTAACGGCTTCAACATTATAAACTAAAATTGACAAATATGAAGTGCCTGACCATTGAGACATTTTGATTTAACTAATGACCTAAATTAACAATATTCAGGTAGGGTAACACATACCGTGGGAAAAAGTTTAGGTCCTTCAAAATTGTTCTCGAGATACTCAAGTAAATCCAGACTCTCTCTTGTGACCTTGCCATTGTGCTCAAGAGAAGGAACCTGAAAAATTGAAAATAGTGAGTTATTTGCAAGTTCCTCTCTACATCTTGCAAAGACTTGGCCCTTTTGTAACATTTGACATTTGGCACTTCTATTTCTGCACGTTACTTGCTTGAAATATTAGTGATGATCACACAAAAACACACAAGAAATAGGTCTTCCTAGCTGACTAGGAATGTTAAAAGCAATCCCAAATCTGTGTTGGTCTTTCTTATTCCATGCCCAAATTGTAAAAGGCTAAAATCGTGATGATCAAAAACTCATTGCACTCCAAACTCGCTGGGGATATGGGCATGTCACATTGATATACAATATGCAAACCCCAAATCAATTTCAGTATTTAATCGCTAAACAAAGCATGATATTATACACATTCCAACAGAAAGTGATGATTTAGATACAGTAACGATAAAAATTTAGCTACCCACCTGGTCGTTCCATCAAACAATGGAGGAGGCTCCGATTTGGACATGAGAGCAGGTGGAATTGCATAGCTGCAGTGGAGCAACACGATGCCACATAAAATATTTTGGTAAATCGGGTACAAGTTTGGATATAATAAATTAAATATATAATCAAACAATGTAGTGACTTACAGTGCTGCCATCTTAACCTGGTTGGAGTGTGCAGAAGTTTTCTTCGCAAGGACAGTAATTGACAGATTTCAAGGGGAAGGCCTCCACTGTTGCCTTCCCTGATTCAACCACTCTGAGAAAGTGTTCTCTATGTTGGGGATCTCCATCTCTGTCCCTTCCCCCGCTCAGCAGCAATGCTTGTCTCCCCGATGCAGCTAACGAATCTCCCAGTGGAGTAAATACGGAGAAGAAAAATACTTGGATCAAGATAAGAAACTAATAACAAAGATTTTACACTACATGCCCTAATTACATAGCAATCAAACCATGACCCAAATAGCGGATCCAACTGCCCTTGAGTAACTAAAAGAAAAATAAAATTAGATAAACATAGAAACAAGAGCCAACCTTGTTCGGAGGATAAACTTTCTCCTTGTACCATGCTAGTCTGTCTTGCAAATCAATCGTAACTATCTGAATCTCACTAAGACCCTGCATTTTATTTTCAATCATTTCAATCATTGCATAATGGTATCTTATATCAATAGAAGAACTACCCACACAAAATAGGGGATCAGCATGATAAAAACCTTGATGTTCCTGGCACTCCAAACTCGCTGGGCATATGGGCATTTCACACTGATATACAATCTGCAAACCCCAGATCAATTTCAGTATTTAATCGCTAAACAAAGTATGATATTATACACATTCCAACAGGAAGTGATGATTTAGATACAGTAACGATAAAAATTTAGCTACCCACCTGGTTGTTCCATCAAACAATGGAGGAGGCTCCGTTTGGACGTGAGAGCAGGTGGAATTGCATAGCTGCAGTGGAGCAACACGATGCCACATAAAATATTTTGGTAAATCGGATACAAGTTTAGATATAATAAATTAAATATATAATCAAACAATGTATGACTTACAGTGCTGCCATGTTAACTTGGTTGGAGTGTTCAGAAGTTTTCTTCGCAAGGACAGTAATCGACAGATTTCAAGGGGCAGGCCTCCACTGCTGCCTCCCCTGATTCAACCACTCTGAGAAAGCATTCTCTGTGCTGGGATCTCCATCTCTGTCCCTTCCCCCGCTCAGCAACAATGCTTGTCTCCCCGATGTAGCAAACGAATCTTCCAGTGGAGTAAATACGCAGAGGAAAAATACGAAGACCGCCGAGAACAACAAGCCTGAAACCAAATCCAGAGCGAGGGCAACTGTCAATCCGCTGGGTCACATCATATACCGCTCTAATCAATTGGATGGCTAAGATTAATTTCATCGTCTAACACTTAAATCAAAGGCTCAGAAATGTACACGTAATCCAAGAGGAAAGTTGACTTCAAAGGGAAACGCCTTACGGCGTAAATATCAGCAAACCGTGATATATAAGAAAATTTCAAGCATTAATCACATTAGAGCAGTAGAAATAACCATGAGATAATGAGAAATGAGATACAAAAAACCCACAAGGGGGAAGCCCATAAATCTTTTCTTATGTGAGAGAGAGTCAAGGTTCATCAATCCATCTAGAAATAAAACATCAAAATAACAACTAACCAATACAAGACCTCCCACGAGTGCCAAGCCATCAAGTTATCTTTTCTTTTGCAATTCAGACCTCCCCCTCTTCCTTATATCTTTGTTGGAACAAAGATAAACAAGAGATCATTCGATTGACAAATGAGAGGGAGAGCTCTCATATATGTAGTCTTCAAATGGGGTCGAATAGGTGCTTCCGAGGGGTTTAGGTTGACTTGATCAAGGGGGCCGACTTGACACTTGTGGGGGCATAAATTAAAGAATTAAAATTTTCCATTTTCTTTATTGATGAAAATACCAACCATGGCTGCTAAATTTCCAACACTCTTAACATGATTTTAGCAAACTCTTTTCTAGGCAATATACAAATTAATTTTCTCCTTTTTTTACTATGATATTATCCACCAACCCTTTATTTGTCACAAGATTTTCATCCCTACTTACTCTAATTTGGTTTTCCTTGCTCCCACGAGTTGTGTTTGTCCCATAAATCCTTTTAGGTGACCATGAATTTAGCCTAGGGATTGTTTCACAACAAGGGCACACACACTTTGGATTGCTTCTTGACACTTCCTTAGCAATTTCCTCAAAAACGTCGTCTCTATCTAGATTGTTCCTTGCTTAAGATTCTTTAAGGCATCACCCAACCTATTCTTTTGAATTAAATCCTTGTTTAATGATTTGACATAAATCTCCTCTAAATCTACCATTCCGTGTTAGCAAGATTCCTTATCACTTGATTGCCTTATGCCATGTCATATATACTCATCATAGAAAACCCTTGACCTAGAGCAAACTTCACCTCATAAGCCCTTGTGCTTCTCCATATCCCAACTAGTTCTTTCTTAGAGTGAAAGATGGAGATAGAAATGGGAGTTTCTCCCCCTCCATATTTTTAGAGCTCTATATCTAATTCCATCAAACACTATATCATTGGACCTTCATTTTAGGCAAACTTGTATAAATCCTAACACTTTAAAGCACCATTTTTGTGTGTGTGTGTGTATTGCCCTGGGAAAATTTTGCAGGATACCCACTCTTCCTTAGAATGTCCAGATGGAGTCTGGCTCAATTGTGAACCACAATAGCTATTCATGTGACTCAATAGAACTTTAAATTTGAAGGAGATGGGGATGAAGGCTTTGATTCACTGTTAGGTGCACATGTTATGGGATCATTTAATAACAATGATAATAAATTATAGGTCATGACCAAGCCAAACACCAAATTGGTATATGAGACTCCCTTGTTTGTGGGACAAGGGACCGACCTCTAAATAACAATTTAACTACTAAAGTCTACATGGGTGTTCAAACTTTATCCCCTTTTGGATTTGAACCTGTGACCTTTTATGAGGAAACACATGTTCTTAATCATTAGGCCTAAGTGCAACCACATAATTGAATTTTGCTCATTGGTGAACACTTGTCGCTCTTCACCAATGGACCCATTCCCTTTGGGTGCACACACATGCATTGGTAGCAGAGTTCCCCATGCTCAAGGGGTTGGTAAGTGCCTTTACACATCTAGAAATAATAAAATGACATGCTTACTACTAATGAGTATTGAACCCATAAATCTCGTTTAGCTTCATTATGACTCACATGAGAGTGAATTCAACCACCTTTTTTCTAAACCAAAGGAGACAAAACCTATCATAAACCAATTGTGAACCAACAATGAGGACAATTATCATTCGTTACTATCTTAAAATGTGAGCTAACTCATCACTACTAGTCAAGAAAAACTTCGTCACTTGAAATAACTCATTGGTGGTCCCTAAGTCTACATACTTTCACTCTTGCAAGATGCCTCTAGTTCTTGGGTTGTTAACTTGTTCCCTTCCATCTAAGAAAGATAAATTTTTTGCCAATCATAAGCAAATTTAAATCTTATTCTAAGACAAAAAATACCATTTTAACTCAAAAAATATGAAAAAAAAACTCAATTATCCCTTAGAGTCATTACTAAAACTATCTCTAGTAAAATTATATAATTTTTAATAACCTATAAAGTTTAATTCGATATTTAAAACCAAATATCACCAATTACCGTTACTAGTTATGTCGTAAGGCATTCCCTCTGAAATGAATTCCCCTCCCTGCCCTCGTGTCATCTCTCCCCTTCGTCTGATGAATCATTAGACGATTGGAGTGTTTCCAGTCATTGATTTAACATGTCAAATTCGGTTCATCTTTCGCCTAGTTGATTGAACATGCCAAATCCTTGCCGTCTTTCCCAAACGTGACATAATCGAGTTTTGAGGTGTGGGCGTTAGTGTACGTGTTGGGCATGCATCTTACCGTGCCATTACCATGGTTAACGAACTCATCCAGTTGCAACTCATCATCTTGGCCAGGAAGAGTTGTCGAAGAACCTGTTTCTTACAAAGTACATTTCATTGGAATTGCAGGTAGTGTTTTATGTCGTTGGAATTGCAGGCAGTGTTTTCTATCGTGAATGAAGCAAGAAGTTACAGGCAACGCCATGCTCGCCTCTCACATACTTGATTTTGATGGATATGTCGAATATTTTAAGACCTGGTTGTTTCTTCGAATCTTTATTCGAAGTTTTAGTTTGGCTCCATGGCGCTCGTAACTCCGCTGGAGGAAAGGCTCTGAGGATTGATGAATATGTCGAATTTTTTCAGATCTGGTTGTTTCTTCGAATCTTTATTTGAAGTTTTAGTTTGGCTCCATGGCGCTCGTAACTCCACTGGAGGAAAGGCTCTGAGGAGGCAAAACGCCACCAAGTCAGTGGTTACCTCCATTTGGGTTTGCAAAGGCTTATAAGACTTTCGTGCTTGACCTTTAGGGTTTCGACCAATAAATTTTAGGGTTTTAACATTAGGGCTTTTAATGTTTCAGTTTGCTCGTAAGTGTGTTTCACTGCCATTTCCTTCTGGCCATAAAAATGGATTTGTTTATGATATGGGTGCTTATGGATGGATAGACTTGATGGGAATGTATGTCTATTGAAGAAGAGGTCCCTGAAGCGAAGAACTTATGAAACGCAGAAATAGCTATATAAATATTTTATTAATAATAAGATGAATTACAGATGATGATTGTTTACAATGGGTTGCCTGGCTTATATACCGCCATGGGCACCCTTTGGGAAAGGGCATGATCTTATGATCGTGCCCTTTCGTCTAATTAAAATTAAACTTAACTAATAACCTAAAATTAACTAATTTTTTACATAACATTGCCTTCCTCTCGAAAGAATGCTTTGTCCTCAAAGCATACGTAACAACGGATGTTGTTGACAAAATGCTTCATTCTCCCAAGAAGCTTCTTCTTTGGGCAAGTCCTTCCACTTGATCAGATATTCCTTGATAGTACGATAACGAAGCTTTCTTTCTCTAGCAGACAAAATACCTTCTGGTTCTAAAATGACTCTTCCCTCATCATCTAGGGATGGAAGTGTTGTTTGCGTTGTTTGATTGTTACCTAGTGCCCTTTTAAGACAAGATACGTGGAAGACGTTGTGAACACGACTTGTCTCTAGAAGGCTTAAACCATACGCAACTTGGCTAATCTTTTTGTTGATCTGATAAGGTCCATAAAACTTTGGTGCTAATTTGTTTTTTCCTTTCTGTTTTAAGGATAATTGTTTGTATGGTTGGAGCTTAACAAATACCCATTCTCCAACTTCAAACTCTCTTTCGGTTATGTTACGGTCTGCTTGTTGCTTCATACGATTCCTTGCATTATTCAGGTTTTGTTTTAATATTTGGACGATTTTTTGGGTTTCTTCTAGTTGATCTTTAACAACAGGTAGATTTGTTTGGACAATAGCTAGATCTTTCCATTTCGGGGGTTCATACCCATATAGGGCTTGAAATGGCGTCATTTTTGCTGATGTATGATAGGTGGAGTTATACCACCATTCAGCAAGATGTAGCCATTGAGCCCATTTATTTTGTTTTTCTGTAGCGTAGCAACGTAGGTAGGCCTCCAAACATTTATTGACAACCTCTGTTTGGCCATCTGTTTGAGGGTGATAAGTGGAACTCATATTTAGGTAAGTTCCTATATGGTTGAACAATTCCCTTTGGAAATTACCTTTGAACTTGGCATCTCTATCACTCACAATGACTTTCGGAAAACCGTGTAACTTATATATATTTTTGCAAAATATTTCAGCGATTTCTTTTGCTATGTATGACTTCTTTATTTCCATAAAGTGAGCATATTTGGTAAGTCTGTCGACTACTACGAAAATCTTGTCCTTGCCTTCAGATACTGGTAATCCTTCGATAAAGTCCATTGAGATTTCTTCCCACTTCTGATTTGGAATGTTTAAGGGGTGAAGTAATCCTGGTGTCGTAATATTTTCACTTTTATTCCTTTGACATGTGTCACACTCTGCTACATACTTCTGAATATCACGATTCATTCCCTTCCAAAAGAAGGATTGATGTGCATTGTAGTAAGTCTTAAAGAATCCTACGTGTCCAGCTGACGATGAGTCATGTAATTCCTTGAGTATCTTAAACTTAAACTTGGAATTTGTATTTAGATATATTCTTCCCTTATACCATAGGATATCATTCTTCCACTCAAATTTTGAGTTATTGGGAAGGTTATTGATTATTGTTGTTACTTCTGGATCCTTGGCATACTCACTTCGAATTTCGTTAAACCATTCAGGAACAACAACTGAAATTGCAAGTAGTGTTGGTTCTTCATCTTTCCTGGATAAGGCATCTGCTACTACATTGTATTTACCTCTTTTATGTAGTATTTCCAAGTCAAAAGTTGCAATTTTTCAATCCATTTTTGTTGTTCTTCGGAAAGTGTTTTTTGTTGAAGGAGATGTTGGAGACTGTTATGGTCTGTTCGAATAGAAAACTTACTTCCCAAAAGATATTGCCTCCACTTAGCTAGTGCGTGCATGATAGCGAGCATTTCTTTGTTGTATGTGGATTTGAGGCGTTCTCTTTTGTTGAGCTTCCTACTTTCAAAAGCTATTAGATGTCCTTGTTGCATTAGTACTGCACCTATACCGAATCCAGAAGCATCACACTCAATGATAAATGGTTTAGAAAAACCTGGTGTTGCTAATACGGGAGCATTAGACATAATTTCTTTTAATTTTTCGAAACACCTTCCTGCTTCCTCATCCCATAGAAACGAATTCTTCTTTAAAAGATTTGTTAGAGGTGCAGTTATATGTGCATAGTTTTTAATAAACCTTCGGTAATATCCCGTCAAACCTAAGAATCCTCTTAGCTTGGATATATTAACAGGTTTGGTCCATTCTTTTATAGCTTTGATTTTGTTAGGGTCCACCTTTACACCTTCACGGGATATAATGTGTCCAAGGTATTCTACTTCTTCCTTTCCGAATGTACATTTGGATTTTTTTGCGTAAAATTGGTGTTCTTTAAGTAGTGTAAGAACCTTGTCCAAATGTTGCAAGTGCTCCTTCCAAGTTTTACTGTAAATTAGAATATCATCAAAGAATACTAATACAAACTTCCTAAGATGTGGGTGAAATAATTCATTCATAGTTGCTTGAAACGTTGCTGGCACATTGGTTAGTCCAAACGACATTACTTTAAATTCATAGTGACCTTCGTGTGTTCGGAATGCCATTTTTGGTATGTCCTCTAATCTTATTCTAATTTGATAGTAGCCTGATCTTAGGTCCAATTTTGAGAAATACCTCGCACCATGTAGCTCATCCAACATTTCGTCGATAAAGGGGACTGGAAACTTGTTTTTAATTGTTATTTTGTTTAATCCCCTATAGTCAATACATAGCCTGAATGACCCATCTTTCTTCCTTACCAACACCACTGGAGCAGCGTAAGGACTTTTACTTTTCGAGATGATTCCACACTTTAAGAGGTCTTGGATTAATCTTTCGATTTCTGTTTTTTGGTGATGTGGATACCGGTATGGCTTGATGTTGACCGGGTCTGATCCTGCCTTGACTTCTATCGTATGCTCAATTTCCCTATTAGACGGCATCTTTAGAGGTAGGTCTTGAAATACTTTTTCATATTTCCTAATTAGATCTTGTATCTCTGGTGACTCTTCACTGGTCATATTTGCAGATAACATTTCTAACTGATGACATTGTACTACATAAGCAGGTGCTCCTCTTCAAATCATCTTCATCATCTGAGATGATGATACAATTTGATTTTCTGGTGCTTGGAACCCATGTAATTTGTACTTTTGACCTCCCCATTTGAATTTTATAAATTGTACTTGGTGGTTAGTGGCATAAGTACCTAAAGTTCGTAACCACTAGACACCTAAGACTACATCTACTCCTCCTAACGGTATTGTGAAAAACGAAGACTCTAAACTGAAGTCTTGAATTTGCAATTTAACCTTATGGCATTTCCCCACCTTTTCAATCCTCTTACCATCTGCTACCATTACCTTCATGTTTGGTAAGGGAAATGAAAAGATATTGAATCTCTTGGCCATGGTTGCATCCAAAAAATTGTGTGTGCTACCAGAGTCAATGAGAACCACCACGTTGTTCTTCTTTATGTGTCCCTTTAACTTTAGAGTCTGAGGTTGTGATATACCTGTCATAGCCGATAATGACACTTGCGAAATACTTTCGTCATCTAATTCTGGCAAGAATTCTGGGGCATCTTCTATTTCTTCAATGTCAGACTCTTCACTGTTTGAATCATTGGTTGCTTCACAGTTATATAGGTTCTTTGGTTCTTTTCCTTTAGCACATCTATGTTTGGGGTCCTACTTCTCACCACGACGCTTGCATTTACCCTCCTTTATCCTTTGCGCTTCCACATTAGATTTTTCATCTTCACAACGATGTGGTGGAACATATCTTGTATTTTTTGTGTCCGCATACTGATGTCTTGAATATGTTTTTTCGGCTTTTCACCAAAATATTTGTTCGAATTTCTTGTCGGTTGTTTTTGCTTTTCGTCTTGCTACTTCTATTGATGAAATGTCATGCATCTCAAGTTCTACTTGTAAATGGGTTTTAAGTCCCGAGATGTATGATTGAATTAAACGAGATTCTGATAACCCAGGTACTCGAGTTACTAAGGTCTCCCATTCTTGAGTGTATTCATCCACACTTCCTTTTTGTCGTAATTTGATGAGTTTTGAAAAGAACTCTTCTTCTTTTACACCTTGGAATCTTTTTAAAAAAGCATCTTTAGATTTTCTCCAGCTAATGACGTGTGTTGTTTTTTTCCACCACATATACCAGTTATATGCTTCTCCTTCCATTTTCATATATGCATGTCTGAGCTTTTCGTCATCGTCAGTGATGTCATATATCTCAAACTATTCTTCTGCTTTATTTATCCATGCAACATTGTTTTTTTCGTTTCCATCGAATTTAGGCATCTCGACCTTTGCCCTCCTCTGGTGTGTGGCTAATGGTTGAGCAAAAAAGGGTGTTGATTAGTAAGGGTATCCCAAAGTTGCTTGTTTGTAAAGGCCGTGTTACTTGCTTCTTGGTGGGGTGTCGCTGAATTTTTGGGGGATTCAACCTTTTCATGAGAATCTGTTGACTTTGTCGAATATGATGAGAGGTGTTCTTGATTCTCTTCACTTTCTTTTAGTAGCTCTTCGGGTGTACAATTCGACTTTTTACACAGAAGTTTCAGGCATTGTTAAGGCGTCTCTGATGTTTACTTCTGTTTGGACGTGTTGATTTTCCATCTTTATTTCTATTCGATTTGTCGTATCTTGAAGATTTTTTATTTTGTCCGCTTGCTCCCCAAGCTTGATCTCGAATTCATTTAATCTTTTAATGACCTCGTCGTGGTTGTTATTTATCTTATGCTCTGCGTCAACCAATTTTTTTTGGAAATCCACCATTGTCATTGTCGACATCGAGCGGGTTTGCGAGGGCGTGTATTTATCTGCGGGCTTTTTTTATATTTAATTAATTAATAATTTAATTTAATTAATATTTTTTTAATAATCAAACAATATTATTAATTAATATATATTTTTTTTATAATTAAAAAAAAAAATTAAATTAATAAAATTAACTTATATATGTAATTATAAACTATATAATATTATATATAGTTATATATATTTAAAACTACATAATTATAACTCATATATGTATTTATATATAACGTATACGTATAAAATGTAATGGATGGTCACGTCCCATGGAAAAGGTCACGTTTCTTGTTTGAATAATCACCTTTCTTCCTTTTTTCGAGTTTTTACGGCAGACACCTGCCCGCACCTTCAAACCGCAGAGCCACGTGATAACCCGTAGCCACAACCTCTCGTTTGACAGGCGTGTCGCTTCCATGGAATATGCGCTGGTCGATAGTGAATGCGTAGGGAGACGTTGAATGTCGAGGCGTGGACGGAGGAGAGAGATCGGGAGCGGTGGAAGATGAGTTGTGTAGTCAGTGGAGAATAGGCAATGGCGTCAGTGGTAAGGAGAGACAAAATGAAAGGGTTAGCGCGGAGAAGTGAACAAGGGTTGTTGGGAAGAGGTGCCGGTTGTCAGTCAGGGCATGCGGCAGTAGAACAAGCAAGGGAATACGAGAAAATGGGACAAACCGGTCAAGACCAAGGGGAAGTTAAACAAAACAGTGTATAGGAACAATAGATAGGTGATGGTATGAAGGGAAACAGGGGTGTCGAATGGATGGAAATGGCTGATGGTTGGGAACAGGTGACTGGAAACAGTGAGATGCGAATGCTGGAGAAGGATGATGTGCCATGGAGCAGTGAACTGTGTAGCAAGAATTTTTACCGAAAGTCGTAAACCAGCTCCGATACCAGATGAAGCAAAGAACTTATGAAACACAAAAACAGCTATATAAATATTTTATTAATAATAAGATGAATTACATATGATGATTGTTTACAATGGGTTGCCTAGCTTATATACTGCCATGGGCACCCTTTGGGAAAGGGCATGATCTTATGATTGTGCCCTTTCGTCTAATTAAAATTAAAATTAAATAATAACCGAAAATTAACTAATTTTTTACATAACAGTCCCATGGATTCTCTGTTTTTTCTCGGTGCACATGGATACTCTGGCCCATTATATGCTTTCTATATGGTTTTAGATATACAGTTTCGATAGTTTGTGTCTGTTGAATGTTGTAGCAGTTAGTATTTGTATATACATAGAATGTTGAATATGGAGACATTTGAAAAGGGATATCTTGAATATTTTGAACATCGAACTATGTACTGGTTTGCCTAAGAAAATAGATTCCTCTTTTAACTAAGGTTTTCACAATTCTGAAGTTCATTTGTGCAGATCAACTCCAGGAGAGTAGTCATCGCCATCACGGACGAATCAGATGCACCAAGGGAGGAAGACAACTGAAATGAAATGAGCTGCAAAATACAAATGTCAGAGTTGTGAGGGGAGGTCGAAAGGATCTGATCGACCATCCCCGAGGACGAATGCCTAGAATCGAAGCTTGATGAGGTTAAGCCGGCCATGAGAAGCTGGATCACGGATGGGTTTGGCCTGCACGGGCGCTAGGACAGAACCCTAGCCGTCACCATTTCTTCATGCAACGCGAGCTCCATTCCCTATCCTTCCAATGCATTCGAGTTCTTACTAAAGATTATGGAGGCCCTATTGGAATTTTAGGTTCCACTCCAGGGTCTAATTAGGATGTGGTGGCCCTTTTCTCCACCTTCTACTACTTTATTGCATCATAAGTAAATAGTTTCACACTAAATCTAGGATGTTTTTGCATCATAAGAAATTATTTTAATCATAAATCCAGAATATCATTTCTTTTTAAACATATGGTTTTGTTGCAGGGAAATTTTTTGAAGCATGACCTAGAAAAGGAAAACAAAAATAAAGGATCCGTAAAATTAACTAGCAAACATGCAATCGCTTTGATGTTGGAGCTACTTGTGATGTTCTCTAAATCCATTTTCCTACCACCTGTTTGGCATAGATCAGTGGTCTTACTTTATTCTATGGAGCCTAGACTAGGAATTGAATTGCATGTACTATATACCACGAATTTCATTAGATCATTCCCACAACTCCTAAGGTGAAAACAATCCCTCCATAAATTTATAGAACTGATAGCCTCCACCTGCAACACTGATTCTTTGGCAGTTTTTACTTTGCTTGGTCCAATCATCACTACCTACGGGACGCACAGGAATGCAGATGCAACTGTTTTCTTCTGATATCGAAAATATATGATGAAGCATTTCAAAGGCTACGGTAGGGGATTCTACCTCATTCTCGGTGACATGCAGCAGGTCCTATTTATACTCATGACAACCATTTGTTAGGCAATTTGAACATGGCAATATGCACCAGGAATTAGAGTCTTTTTAATGTACTAGGCATCCGAAGAGCAAGCGTGGTTGTGATCTCTTCTATAGTCTGGAATGCAATGTATTGACATCTCTATTCCTCTACAACAAAGACTGTCCGGAATGCAATGCATTGACATAAGAAAACCTCTACATGGAATGGTGCAGACCCTAAAGGAAGGAAATTCAGGCCTATGGAATCCACACCATGGGAATGTCAGATATACTTCATGAATTGCTTCATAGAGGAACTAGGCGTGTGACCTCACAACATTACAACAACCTCATTTCCATATTCCTTTTCATATTCAGATTTCCTTGTACATGTGGTCAATCCAAAACCATCAATTTCCTTCATCTCAGGACCTCTATTTATAGCCAAAACATTTCTGGCACTAATCTCCAGATCGAGCCTAACTCTTAACAGGCTTGTAACAAAAATTTCTAAATTTCCTACCCAAGCAAGTACTACATCAGGAATATTGCTACTTGCTTTTACAACTTCAGCTTCGCCGACCTCAAATTGTGCCAAGGCAATAGCAGATAGCGTGCCAACCATGGAACCAATTATGCGATCAATAGCTGCAACATGGATCAGATTCCCTGCCACTTCTTCAATAAAGCCATTTCTAAATACAATGAAAGAGAGAAGCAGTCCTAATCTCTGATAGCTAAAATCTATCACTCCCAAACAACGTTCATGTCGTCTCACATTTATAACAAAATAGTGAGGGCGTGATGGCATTTTCTTAACAAAAAGTTAAATTCCATACCATACTCGTGTGAAAACGAGAACTTAAGTTTGAGCAAAGTGATGAGACAATATAAACTAATTTTAACATACTAGATTGTGAAATTCCTCTGATTATGTAGCTAAGCTTCATGAGCTCTTGGCAACTTCTGCTTACAAACGGCTCCCTAAAAATCCTATTAATTATATCACTAACTTGGTGATCCAAGCCATAAAATCTTTGTCCATTGATCCTCTTACTCACTAACATTTTCACTATGACTTGGAGTTTGATGTGCATTATTCTGCACTTTGGCAGTTGGGATATTCAAACCAGAAAACATTTCAATGCTGGAGATACTCGTGATGTACGCTAATTCACCAGTTAGATCTTTGGATGCAGCTTCAGTATGCTTTAGTGTCTTTGTTTTCACAATGCTTGTCATTTCAGGAGCATTTAGATAGTAGTTAGGTTAGGAATTTCCACTTGCATTTTCATTATGGATTGGTGCTTGATGTGTTTGCTTGGTCCAGTCATCACTGCCCACTCGACGCACTAGAATGCAGATGAAACTATTTTCTTCCGATATCGAAGAAATATGATGAAGCATTTCATAGAATGCAGCAAGGGATTCTTCCCCATTCTCAGTGACATGCAACAGGTCCTGTTTATACCCATGGCAGCCATTTGTTAGGAAATTTGAACATGGCAATAGGCACCAGGAATGATAGTCTTTTTAATGTACGAGGCATCTGAAGAGAAAGCATGGTTGTGATCTCTTCTACTGTTCGGAATACAATGCATTGACATCTCTACTCCTCTGCAACAGAGACTGTCTGGAATGCAATGCATTGACATAAAAAAACCTCTGCATGGACTGGTGCAGACCCTAAAGGAAGGAAATTCAAGCATATGGAATCCACACCATGGGAATGGTGGATATACTTCATGAATTGCTTCATAGAGGAACTGGGCATGTGACTTGACAACATTATAACAACAACATTACCATATTCCTTTTCATCTTCAGATTTCCCCTGTTCCTAAGATGCATGATTGAGTTTATGGTACGTGCAGATTTATATGCAAAAGGGAAATCCTTACACAACAAGGTGGGTGAGTGCATCTCAAGAAATGAACCAATAAGAAGCTGTTAGCGCTTGAAATTTCACCTCAGGCTGAAAAAGGCAAACCTCAAGGCAACATCAAACCATTTAGCCTCGTAGCTAGCCCTACGGGGCAGGAGAAGGCTCTATCTGGTCAATCTCGGTAAAATCTTCAATGGATGAGATGACCAATAGGGTAACACTGATTTTAGGCTAGTAAACTGAACAAAAGGGTTGATTTGGGGTTTTTAGGGTTTTTGGTGGCAAATTGAGGGGATGGCAATTTTGGGTGCGGGGATTGGACACAGTTTCTGCAGGGGGTTCTTTGGGGCGAGGTAGGAGACAGTATTGATGCCTTTGATTGAGGTGGATGATTAGGAATGACAGGTGAGGAGTTAAGGAAAGCAAACAATAACTTTGAATTCTCCTTAAACAGTAGAAAACATTGAAATTAAACAAACTTAAAAGCAGAGCATGACAGTCATGAATTCTTACTTTAACACTTTGTTTGCTTAATGTGCAGAAGGAAAAGAAAGGAAATGATTTACATAACACACTTACAGGTACATAGAGAAACACACCATCAATACATGTAACCACAAGAACCCCAAAAAGGACTGCAAAACCCTGGTCTTCCTTAGCCAAAAATTGCAGAGATATAGTGAAATAATACAATGATAACTTCTCCCTCAAGAGTCCAACCATGAAAATGAACAAGAAAGTACATAATATAGATCATCTAACCTCTTTCCCTGCCTCCATGGGTCGGGCTCACTATCCTAGGAGCTGTTTCAACCACTTCTAAACTTAGCACTAAACACTAGGCAATCAAAACAACTTGCCTCTATAAACTAGGAAACCAATCCATTCATTAAATGTTTGCTATTTCATGCATGAATCTTCTAGAATAGGTAAATAAGTGTCATGTCAACATGAAAATACATTAATTGCATCAAAGAGGGTGAAAAATCCCATCTCAAGTCAAAACTGGTCAAAGCTGGGCGAATTCCTGAGCTGTAGATGAATTCCTGTGAAAACTGCCCAACGGGTCGCGCTACTTTGGAGCTGATTTTGAGGTACTTCCAGGTGTCCAAATGAGGCAAACGTGGTCTTGTTCGAAAGGTCTGGATGTCTACTTTCCAACCCAAGTGGAACTTCTGAATTTGGTAGTCATTTTCCCCTCCAAAATTGCAATCTCCCAAGACTTCTTTCTGTGTGTCAAAAATGTGGCAGAAAGTCATTTTTTGCATGTTTTTTTGACTTTCTTGAGGCCCAAAACTTGATGAAATTTCTTAGTAATGGCTGAGAAAGTGTAAATTTCCATGACAAATCTGGAAATGCTGAGTTTTTGCAAAATGGAGTTGCCGGGATGAAGGGTCTCACCGGGGGTGAGACCCGTTAATAGAGAAAACCTGTAAATTGCCTGAAAAAACCAAAATTTACCCAAAATGCTCAAAATTTCTTGGGATGTGTGCTGTGGCTAGGCTATTTAGTGCCTTGATACTTGAGTGAAGCCTCAGCCAAGATATGGAGGGGATCGGGCCTCTTTCTCCGTTTTAGTGCCTTTGCCAACCGCCTTTGAAGCACCTTCATCTTCGCTTTGCACACGTGCATCTGCGCCCAATAATGGTTCTTCATGTTCCTCAGTAGTTTGTTATCTTGGTTGGCCTTAGACAACAACCTTTTCAAATGAGCATTGTCCCAAATAAGCATATATTCTCGATCTATGGGTGTCAAATCACCGGGTCTCCTACGAGCCAATTCCCGGTCTTCACGAATCTTCCGCAACTCATAAAGCTTGTGCTCATCCTCCAACTGTTTGTTGCGCTGCTCTAAATAGTTAATTATCCATTTTTCCATTAGCAATTTCGTGTGCAGCGACTCATTCTCGGTCCTTTGCTCTCGGATTATATCCTTGAGCTCTGAGTTAGGAGAACCGGCGTCAAGATCAATAATGTCAATATCTGGATCACCTGACAATCCCTCCTCAATCATGGGCTGCTTGCCCCCTCTCTGATACCTATGCTGCTATCGGAAGCGAGGCCCTTTCCACCTAGTGTGGAGAAAGTACTCACTAAGCTGCTGCAAATAAGGCCCTCTGGCCTCTCTGATAATTAACCAAAGGTGGGGAGCTGACATGGCTAATGACGGGGATGTCATGCTGCTGAGATGGTCCTCCCTCCTCGTGAAAAACCTCAGGATGTGGCAGGGGTAATGGTGTGAAAAGTTCACGAGAGATGAACTCCTCCCATGAGATGCCTCGCTAAGCCAACTGGTGTAATACTACAAGCTGAATCAAACCATAATGGTAAAGGCTCCTATAATGCTGTGCCGGGCTCTTCCTCTGCATTATGGACACCATCCTCTCAATGTTCTGATAGAAGAAAACAAGGATATTCATCATCCGTACCCGTGTGAAGTGCATCAATATGTGGATATGGTACGAATATATTTGTGAAAATCTGCCCTCACAGGTAAAATAGCACATGATGAGCCTCATCATGGGAGCATACTCATGCCTGAGAAATCTGAATGGAAACACACCTGTCAATAGTCTCATGAATGTTGGTCTAATAAAAGGCTCAACCTGAACAGTGTCTAACACCTTGCGCTTATTCCAAATCTCCCCAACATTAGGTATCCCTGTAGCCTGTGAAATCACCTCGGGTGTCAAAATAAAGTCCACCCCGGCAAGGTTGACATGTCCATAATGCAAGTGTAAAACAAATAGACGAGCCAACTCTCTGTGGTGTTGAATCCGAGAGATCTTCTCGCAAAACTCATAGCAAGACATGTACTGAAAACATGAGACTGCCACAGGACAAGCCTGTAAATCTGTCAAAGAGGTGGGCTCCTCTCTCCTGTGATGACCACCCTTTCCCTTATGAGGCCTCCTCTGTACCTCAATTTCTGAAGCTGATGCCTGGTCATCACTCTGCTCATAGGTTTCAGTTTCTGACATTGTTTAAGGAGCAAAGTGGCCAAAATGTACTGATGTTTCTGCCTCCAAAATGCTGATTTATATACTGTTTCAAGGGGACAAGGAACATGAGGAGAATGTTAGGGGAGGGGCACTTTTAAAGGGAACATGGGAATAAATATATAAAATAGGGATTTAAGGGAAAAACATTGCAACAATTATTGCATATGCATCATGATATAT
>APFE030015401.1:0-23758 GCA_000404065.3 Pinus taeda | reverse complement strand
GGGTAGGGTTTAAGGCTCTTATCAAATTTGGAAGGGAAATTTAAATAAAATGATAAGGAATATGTAATGGGAGGTTGACAATAGGAAAGAAAAGGGATACCTCAAAACAGCATAATAAACCCTAGCAATTTTGACAACTTCAAACCCAAAGCACAATGGAGACTTTTACTTGCAAAATGAAGACCTTTAAAAACACAATCATGATCTTCTTGAACTGTAGCAAGCAATAATTTTTCATGATTGAGGGCCTACCTTGCAAAATTTGGCAACTCGTGGTTCCTTAGCAGCTTGCTGGCGATTTTGTGTAGAGGGAACGCTGATGGGTCGCGTTCACTGCCCAACAGATCTCACGTGCCTGACGGGTCGCGCCCATACAAAATTCGCACTGGTAGAGGTGCCCTGACGGGTCGCGCTCACTTGACGGGTCGCACACCAGTTTTGACGGGTCGCTCCTCTCCCAAGCTGACCGAATTCACTCAAACGCTCTTGCAATCTGATTTCTCTATCACTTGGATGCACAATGAAGCTTGATGGAGGGAAATAGAGCCTTTATAGCCTTGATTTGAATAAATTTCATGTCACAACCCACTTTCTAATGTTTTTCCTTTGACACTTTAAAAACTTGACTTTTTGGTTTCCTTTGTCCTGAAATTGACTGATTTAATGCTTTTGCTCGATTCTTTTTCAGGATATCATCTAGGATCTGGCAAGGGCCAGGGTTCATTGCGTCCTTGGAAGTTTTTTGAATTCATCATTTTTTTGTTTACAAAAATGTGAAAAAATGACCTGGCTTTAAACAAAGTTTTTAATCCAGGTGAAAGTAATGTACAAGATAGGAATTTGCGAAGAAACACCTTTAAAATCATCCCTCTGGCTTGCTGAACATTTATTGACCTTCAGAGACATGACCTTGAAGACAAACTTGACCAAAACCCTAGACCTAGGAATTTGACCTCAAGACAAGACGAGACAATCCTGAAAAATTTTAATGACTGAAATAACTTTGGTCCAGCAATGCCAAGAAGGGGAAAAAGACACCAGCTCCTCCATCAGGGTTATGGCATGCCTAATGGGATGTAAAAAATGACATTGATGAGACACCTACCTATGCAAATGCAAAGAGCTTTGATCGCTGATGGAGGGCTACTAGACCGACTCTAACAAAAGCAACCCTCGTAGCCACCAAGGAAAAGACATTGTTTTCAAACAAAATATCAAGCAGTGTACACATATTGCCTCATGATCTCAATAGAACAGGAGCTCCAGTAAAGCACATGTCCACATAATAGACTATCTTTTTTTTGTGTAAATCAACTTTTGTATTAACAGAGAAAAAGTATAGTACAAAACTTCTGCCTTGGCAGATTAATGGCCGCTAGACAGCAGGCCTAGCTACTTAGTAATTGAAAGACGCAAGCACACCACGCAGGGCGGCAGAGAATTAAAACACGCTAAACTAGAAGGCAAGGAGGATCTGTCAGAGAAGCCTCTTGACAGGTTCCGAGTACAGAAGACATAGCAAGATTGAAAAAGAGGAGGCATACGAAGCGGTCTGCAAAAAGAGGAACGTGACCGTCGCAATCACCGGTTGGCATGTCCTGGCTTGGGAGGGTTGCCCGGCTGAGTGCCTAAAGAGTCCCCACGATGAGTCTCAGCGGGCTTGTCGTCATTGCCAATGACATTTCTCAAGAGCTTGATCAGCACAGTGAGCTTTTTGTTGATGTAGTCAGCTTGTTGGTCCAGCGAGGAGAGCTTAAATTCAATACTTTCCACGACCGCCATGTGGTCATGCTCCATGGCCTCAGTGTGCTTCTTGAGATTGCGCAGCTGCTCTGCCTGCTCTTCCTGGGCATCCAGAACTTTAGCGAGGAGGGTCTTCATGCGCCAAGCTTCGGCTTGAGTGCGGACGAATTGGGTGGCACGAGTATAGGTAGTGCCCAGGTCCAGGAGCCAATCCACTTCCTTCCCAATTTGCTGATCTGAAATCTATGTTTCCTCCTCCTTGACGCTAGCTTCCAGTGCGCTGATTTTGCGCTGGGATGTCCTTGTTTCGTACATAGTCTTTGCTTGTTGGAGGTCTTTGTTTGCAAATTGGTTTCGGCAGCCTTCCCCTGCCATTGCGATGCCTGTAGCCACGGAGAGTTCCTGCATTGTGTTTGCAGAGGGAGCGGGCTCAGACTTACTACGCGATAAAACATTACTTATCCTTGTGGCCTTAGTGGTTGTTAAATAACAAATGTCCAGGAGGTGATCTGTGAGTGGATGCTCTTCTTTGTGCCAATTGCATGTCCAATCGGCATAATTGTTGCGTGATGGGAAAATGGTGAGGCCTTGGAATGATTGCCAACCTTTACGATCACCGTCAGCTTCTTCCTCCTGAGCGTGCCAAGTGTGCCTTGTCCTGCCTTTCTTACGGCGACTGATTTCAAAGCGAATCATGGGGGGTGAGTATCTCTTGATCGCCTGCGTCTGACAGATATTCCTTATGTCATTCGTCCTGCGGCTCTTGCCTGATTTAATGATGCTGGCTGAATCAACATGTCTAATCACCGGACTCATTAAGTTATTCAATCGTTCGATCTCACCTCTCTGCCGGCCTCATATCCAACCTGGATAGCTGCATGCACTTTTCCTTTAGCTCTAGGTTGTCGATGTCTTACCAACAGCTATCCCACCTTGCGTTGGGGTGTTCAATCCCGAAGTTCACCAGGTGGTCAGCAACCGTGTTAGCCTTGAGGCCTGTCATTTCCCCGAGCATTTTGGCAATGTTATCTGTTACCTGAGCTAAACGCCAATGTTTCGTTACCTTGCTTATCGGCGTGCCTCTGTAGATTTTCCTAGCCGCAGTAATGGCTACCTCTGAGTCACCTTCAATCATTGTATTTCCTATTTGGTTCAATCTGAGAATTCGTAACCCTTTTTCCATAGCTGCAAATTCAATCTCGTTGTTGGTTCCTTCTCCCAGGGCTTGACTGTAAATGTGGAGAATTTCCCCTTTGTGATTTCTGATGACTCCTCCTATACCTGCTAATCCGGGATTGCCTCTTGAGGCGCCATCGAAGTTCAACTTCAAGAAGCCAATAGGGGGGCTATGCCATCCAATTGGCCCTGTTCGAGGCTCTTGCTGGCTGCTTGTGGTTACCATGTTGTGTCCATTATCCAACTTGAAGATTTTCAGAATTTGTTGGTCTCTGGTTGAGAGTTGGCTGTCGGGAACTGTTCTGCATTTTGCCAGGATCAGCTGTTGAACATTTTCGGTTAAGGTGAGTTGCGAATGCTCTAAGTTCCTATGATCATTCTAAAATATTCGCCTGTTTCTTTCTTTCCAAATGGTCCAGGTTATGAACCCTGGCAGGACTTTCCAGATGCTGTTAATTCTTAGATTGTTAGAGTAGCCGCTAGGCCAATTCAATATGGTGTTTTGGATGGAGTCTCTGTCCTTGTTGTTTTGTTGCATGGTAGTTTCTATCCACTTCCATAAGTACTCCACCCATTCGCATGTATTGAAAAGATGATTTATATTTTCTTCTGCTGTTTTGCAAAGGGGGCATATAGAGGGACCAAAGAAACCTTTTTTGCGCAAATTTTCCCAGGTAAGGGTTTTTCCCCGCATAAGGAGCCAAAGAAAGGTATTTATTTTAGGCCAGAATAGGGCGTCCCAGACCTTGATGCTCCAGGGCATGACCTCCCCTTGTTCAAAATGCTCAAGCTGCTCCCTTGCTTCTTTGAGGGTGAAATCGCCACTTCCTTTCATGCCCCATCTTAGCTTGTCCCTTTCTGTAGATGTTCTTATCTTTCTTTTGTTTAGAGTGCTTAGCAAGTTCCTTATGTTGTTGTTTTCTGCGATTGAGGTGCCACTATTAAGGAGTGACAATTCTCTCCATTCCTGTTCGCTGTTGCTGTGGCTCTAGTACTGATGAACCTTGTACTTTCCCCTGCTATGACATTCCCTTTTAAAGTCCTCCAGGTCTGGAGTACCGAGGCGGGGGAGTTGCTGCCAAGCATCTTCCCAAAAGAACGTTGTTTCCCCGTTGCGAAATTCCCAAAAGCTATGGTCTTGAATTATGTTGCGGTTCCGCTTAGCTAAATTCCAAACGGGAGACCCTTCTGGCACGGCCTGTAACCTAATTAGGTCCTGTTCACTGCAATCTGGAGTGTATTTTTCCTTCCAATGTCTTGCCCAAGGTAGAGTGGGTTCTTTTAGCCAGCGCCACCACAACTTAGCTCCACAATTCATGTTGATGGTGTGGGGGTCTATTAGATTTAGGCCCCCTACTGCTTTTGATTTACAAAGTTTGTTCCAGGCCACCAAAGCCCATTTGTTTTTTTCCGAATTGCCTTTCCATATGAACAATCGCTGGATAGTTCTTATCTTCTGGAGGATTCCTTTAGGGGCTGGCAAGATGGAAAGCAGATACTACGAGATGGCTTGAAGGATTGCTTTAGTGAGGACTAATCTACCTGCAAAGTTGAGGGCTCTGTGAGTCCAGTGCCTACATTTTTTCTCCATTTTTGCCAGTACTTTTTCCCAGTGATGTTTTTGCCAAGGTTTGGTAGTTAGAGGGGCTCCCAAATACTTAAAGGGTAAATTGCCCCGTGTAAATCCAAGAATATTTGTAAGATGATTCTGAATGGCAAGATGAGTATTAAAGAAGAAAATGGTAGATTTGGCGTGATTAATTTCCATACCTGATGCTTTGCTAAAGAGGTTTAGGATATTTTTGAAAGCCATAGCTTCTTTCACAGTAGGGGTGCCGTGCAGCATGGTGTCGTCCACGAACTGCTGGTGCGTAGTTGCGGGGATAGAGTGCAGAGGATGAAGCCCTCTAATATTGCCGTCTACTTTTGCTTTATGAATAAGTCTGCTTAGACCTTCCATGAGGATCACAAAGAGGAAAGGGGAGAGAGGGTCTCCCTGCCTGATACCTCGGGAGGGGGAGAAGGGTTTCGAGGAGGAGCCATTGACCAGGATAGAGAAATTGGAGGATTTAATTAAAGCAAGAATCCATTTAGTCCATTGATAGTCAAAGCCAAAGGCTGTAAGAATGGCTTCCAGATATTGCCAGTTGACTTTATCGAATGCTTTGGAGAGATCCAGTTGCATTAACATACCTGCTATCTTCCTGGTCTGGAGAGTGTGAACCATCTCTTGAGCTAAGAGGATGTTGTCCAGGATTTGTCTGCCCTCCACATATCCGGATTGTTCTTCCGAAATTAGTTTGGGAAGAATAGACTTGAGTCTGTTGGCTATAACTTTGGAGATGATTTTGTAGATCACATTACAGAGAGCTATAGGTCTGAATTTCTCAGGAGAGTTGGCATCTTCTTCCTTTGGAACAAGAGCCAGGAAGGTGGAGTTTAGCGATTTGAGAATGGTGCAGGAGCGCCTGGAATCTTCAACAACTTCCCATACCTCTGTTTTGATGGTGGACCAGCACGCTTTGTAGAAGTTTATGGTGAAACCATCAAGTCCTGGAGCTTTGTCATTTGGCATACTTTTGACGGCCTCCTCCACTTCCTCCATTGAGACTGCTCTAAGAAGAGCTGTATTTTGCTCAGTAGTTATGATGCGGGGTATGGCCTCAGCAAGAGTCTCGATTGCCTCTGTTCTTTCTTCCTGTGTCTCCTGAGCTATATGTTTGAAATGCCTGGTGAGTAGAGAAGAAATGTCCTTGTGATTTTGCAAAGTTTCTCCTACTTCATTGTTGAGTCTTAGGATTTTGTTAGCACTTTTGTAGTCTAAAATGGATCTGTGGAAAAACTTTGTATTTTTCTCTCCTTCCTTGAGCCACTAGACTCTGGATTTCTGTCTCCAGAGTGTTTCCTCCTGTTGACAACGAAGTTGCCATTGATCCATCAGTGCTTTTTCCTGATCTTTGGAGTCTTCACTGATATTCCCCTCGGTCCAGATCTTATGAATATGATCGAGCTTGCATTCTATTATGGATTTTTTCTGAAAGATGTTTCTGAATTCTGTTGCATTCCATTACTTGATTTTGCTTTTAATATGTTTTAGTTTGCTTTGTAGCTTGAACATTCTGGTTCCTTTTATGTTCAATGGTTCACACCACCATTTCTCCAGCAGTTTGACAAAGTTGGGGCGCTGCAACCAGAACTTTTCAAATCTGAAAGGCTTGTTTCTAGGAGTGCCTAGGAAGGTAGCTTCTAGTGAGATAGGCCAGTGATCCGACCCTCCACTGGGAAGAATGTTAGAGTCCACTGTGATGCCTTCAAGTAAGATACTTTATGAGATAAGAAATATGTCCAATCGAGAAGCTATTAGTTTCTCTCCTCCTCGTCTATTGTTCCAGGTGAAGGAGCTATTTTTGGGTAGGATGTCTACTAGTTTTGCAGTTTCAATGAATTCTGCGAATAGCTCTACATCCCTGTTGAGCCTTCTTGTTCCTCCTTTTTTCTCCAAGAGAGAGGTTATCATGTTGAAATCTCCACCCATAATGATCTTTGAGGTGAGATGTTTAAGCTGTAGACTCATAAGTGAATTAAGGAAATGAAATTTATCATCTAATCGTTGTGGTCCATAGATATTTATGCATAAGTAAGTTTTAGAGTTACCTATTACTTGAACTTCCATGGCAATGTAGGATCTGGTGGCTTCAATTGAAAGGACACTGACTACTCTGGTGTCCCAGAGAGTGGTAATGCCTCCTTCCCATCTTTGGCTGGCTACTTCTACGAAGTCAATAGGTTTGCCCAATTTTTTGTTGATGTTTGCCATGTGAGTTGTGGCACATTTGGTTTCCTGTATGAACATGATGTCTGGCTTTTCTCTTTGGAACTTCCTTGGGAGAAGTCTTTGCTTTGCTAAGTTGTTGAGCCCTCTTGTGTTCCATGAGACTATTTTCATTTATAACAAAGATTGTTAATGGTAGGATGGGAAGGCGTTAAGTGCCTTCATTTGCCTGAGTTTAGCATTAGGATCCCAAGATCGTGCAACACTTCACCGTTTGTTCTTCGTCCCCTTTTTTTTTTTGCTTGAGGCCAATTGGATTAAGGGAGATGCTTTTTGAATGGTTTCCTGTACCTGTTGCAATGCCTAATCTTCTATTTTGCTTGTCTAGTTCCGCCTTCTGTCTTGCTATGAATAGGTCACTGATCTTCCTTAATTCCTCTTCTGGGACGTTTTCTAGTCCTTGAGCTTTCCAGTTTTCCTCCATGAGTGGAAGATTCACCCCTGCCTTCTCTAGGGCTTCATTGAGCTCCATCTCATCACTTCCCCCATCACTGGTTAGCATATCCGTGTCTTCATCATGAATTCCTTCATGCTCGTGCCTATGGGCCTCGAAACTCATTGGATCTTCCTCCTTTTCCTTCCTGTTATGGTCTTGCTGGTCCTTTTGCTCCTCAGTTCGTTGTTTTTCCACATTTGTTTCTTCGGTGTCTGTGTCTGTTTCCAGAACGCTGAAAGTGTTGATGGTATTGCCTGGCTCTACCCCTGTTCTATTTGATATTCTCCTGTTGGCTCTTTGTCTTGCTTTTGGTTTTGGTAAAAATTTCCTTGCTTTGTACTTCTGACGTTGTTTTGAGAGCTTCTTCTGTTTTGTTTAAAGGACAGTCTCTGATGAGGTGGCCATGTTCATGACACTTTCTGCATCAAAATGGGATTTGCTCATAATCAATGGCTTGAAAGTAGTCTTCATCTCTGAATTCCAACCATAAGCCTTCATGCAGGGCTCCTGAGGCATCCAACTCCACACAGATTCTAGCACATGAGGTGTACCTTCGCTGAATAGTTGCTTCTGAGGCTTTAATAAAGGTTCCTAACCTGTCTCCAATTTGTTTGAGGGTTGCTAAGCCCCAATAGTCTATTGGAAGGGAGAATAGTCGGATCCACACTGGAACTTGTTTGAAGGTTTCCTTTTCTGGGACAAAGTTTGTTTTCCAGGGTCTCATGTAGAGTCCCGCAGAAGCAAAGAAATAGGGACCTCCATCAAAAACCCTGTCCTTATCCTCTAAGTTTTTGAAAACAACAGTAAAGAAACCTTTTGCTCCTAGGTGTAGTTTGATATCACCTTTAGGTTTCCAGTGTTGCTTGATCCATTGACAGAGGGCGCGTTCCGTTGGCCATAGTCCCATGAACTTGCATATGACTGCATGTTCTGACATATGTTCTCGTTGGGCTTGAATCTCCGGATCTGTGCAGACTACTCTGAGGGTTTCTTTTTTCTTTGGTTTGCAAGCTCCTTGCGTGGCTTTGGTGGTGCTGGGAGTGGAGGATGTCTGTTTTTCCTTCTCTTCTTGCCCTTGTTTCTCTGCATCTTGATCTTCTTCCTCTTCTGTTTGGACGTTTATTAAGCCTGTGATCCTTTGGTCTGCATCTGCTTTGTTGTTCCTGTTTTCCTTGCCATTAATTACTTTGTCTTTCCTTTTGGAGCTACTTCTTGTTTCTGTTGGCATTTTCTGTTCCCTTTCTGTGTTAGTTCCGCTGGAGTCCTTGCGTTCTCCATATCCCGTGATTTTTAGTCCCTCCTGCGCTTTCTGTTTGTGCATGACTATTTGTTTGAATGATGGGGTCCCTGTGGACCCCCCGCTTACCATTTGTCGGGTCAGTCCGCGACCTCTGCTGAGAAGATCTGCTATTCTGTCTTTCTGCGCTGCCAGAGTTGTCTTTGGGTTTGCAAGTTGGAGGCGTTAAACCCTAGACCTAGAGGTTGCAGTCGAATCGCCAGAGCTCCGTAGGTTCATCCTTGGACATGAAATTTTCGTCCACAAAATAGACTATCATTACAACACATTATCAAAAATAATATAAAGTTGTCAAGCATATAACCTCTTCCCTAATAGTTAAAAAACGCCATGAAGCAAAACATGTATGCCAGGATTCATCTTTTCAGGCATTGAAAAGGAAGGGATATCCAAAAGTAAAAGGTTCTGAATTCAGAAGTTCAGCAAACAGTTTTTCAAACATAGTAGGCACACAGTTTGAGAAATTTTCCCTTGTTCCTAAGATACATGACTAAGTTTATGGTATGTGCAGATTTATATGCAAAAGGGCAACCCTTACACTACAAGGTGGGTCAGTGCATCTCAAGAACTGAACCAATAAGAAGCAACCTTCGTAGCCACCAAGGAAAAGACATTGTTTTCAAACAAAAGATCAAGCAGTGTACGCATATTGCCTCATGATCTCAATAGAACAAGAGCTCCAGTAAAGCACATGTCCACATAATAGACTATCATTACAACACATTATCAAAAATAATATAAAGTTGCCAAGCATATAACCTCTTTGAAATTGAAACTATGTGGCATGTAAGTTGTCTGAGATTTGAATATACAAACTGAAATTAATGAACATCAGTGACATTATTTCATCAAATCTCTACTCATTGGAGCCAATGCACAATATATTCGTTCACAAATTCCAAATACAGTCAAAGGACACACAATAGACAGACCAAACGCAGAAGATAGTCTTCCACAATTTTCAAGTATTGATATCATTATCTGATTGGATACTCAATCAAAGTAGAAAAATAGACAGATACATTCAGACTATTCATGTTTAGTGCAAATATGTAAAATGCAAAAGGGAAACCCTTACACTATAAGGTGGGTCAGTGCATCTCAAGCACTGAACCAATAAGAAGTAACCCTCATAGCCACCAAGGAAAAGACATTGTTTTCAAACAAAAGATCAAGCAGTGTACGCATATTGCCTCATGATCTCAATAGAACAGGAGCTTCAGTAATAAAAGAAGGAACTGTTTGGTCTGGCTTAGATTATTGCTGAAACCGATTTCATGACCCAAAAAGTATTAAAAAATACAGAGTACAGAGTAAATACAATCAGCATGATGCAACGTAGAGTTCAAGAGAGCAAGGAAATTTAAATAAAGTTTGGAATATTTTTTTTGATGGAAATTCCAGTGAAAAATAAAATTTTTGTACACCCTATAGCCCTGAAGAAAACCGTTGAAACCAATTTCATGACCGAATATGTGGTTACCATATGGTATAGAGCTCCATAATTGCTACTCAATTTATCAGATCATACTGTAACCATTGATGTCTTGTCAGTAGGTTGTATTTTCATGGAATTGATGAACAAACAATCCTTATTCCATCCAAGGGAATCCATGAATACATTCTAGGATATGTGGGAATTTCTGTACACCCTACAACTGTTAAGAATTTTTGTTTCATGTCCCATTTAATGCCTATTTAGAACCTATTGAGATTGGAAAGGCTACTACTAAGACAACAAATAATGCATAGAAAAGAAGAAAATACAAGAACTTCTTAGTTGGGCAGGGGATCTAATATGCATAATGCATATAAAAGAAGGAACTGTTTGGTCTGGCTCATCCTTTCAGGTTTTATGAAATTAATATGATTAAGGTTACCACCTACAAACAAATGACTATGTGGAAGAAGATTATAGGGCCAGGGCAAGGTAACCTACATAGATTGTGCCTTAAAGATCTTTATAACGGGGAGCTATTTGGCCCACTATTATCGGGATCCAAGTGTCTAAGGACGCTCATTTTATCACGGAATTCAGGGTCTTGGGACCAGTTGTTGGAAATCAACACTAGAAACTTGCAACCGCTGACGGAATTGCAAATTGAAAACATGTATTTAGGTGATAGAGGTTTGATGGCTGTTTCAAAGTGCTCAAAGCTGGAAGTATTTTATATGAGTAGGGTGTCTAGTTGTCCTGATCTCCCGCAAACGTTGATAACTGCTCAAAATGAGGAAGATTATCCCAAATCAATAGTCGATAATAAATTGTCTTCTTTCATATAGTGCCTGCTATAGTCATCATAGTTAGTACCGCTACAACAAAGACAAATACTCTATGGAGTCTATTGCTATGTTTTTTAATTCTCGTTCTCACACACAAAAGTTTGGGTGGTGGGATAATTGGCTTGGAAATGGCATACTCCAATACTTTTGGTCTTGCCACGAGTACTTTTCTGTTGGTTTTTTATTCAATATTCAATTGGAATTCCTAGAAGCATTTAGAGGAATACAAATTGCAACTACTGACAAAAAGTTATGCCCTATCGTGTTGCAAAAAATTGATTATTAAATTTCAAGATGCTCTTGAAAGACTTGGAAAGCGGCTTGGATGATTCCTTAAATGGTGGCATTGCATACTCAATGGGTACAAATGAGAAATTCAGAAACTCATCCAGTGATGAATGAGAGCAATTATCATCAAAGCATACAATACTATTTTATTAATGTTTGGGTGTTTTTGTTGTCTTTGTAATTATGAGTATTGGAGGTCTCATAAGGCATTGTTTCTCAATCAACAATACATACAAGAGTCGATTGGGCTCTTCATAATAGGTTTGTAAAATAAAATCATGAACAATATGAAAAAACTACAAATTTAATGCATCGGTGTCAAGCAGTCCCAAACTCACATTAAAATGCTAAAATTGTTGTATAAAAGAAGGAACTGTTTGGTCTGGCTCAGATTATTGCTGAAACCGATTTCATGACCCAAAAAGTATTAAAAAATACAGAGTACAGAGTAAATACAATCAGCATGATGCAACGTAGAGTTCAAGAGAGCAAGGAAATTTAAATAAAGTTTGGAATATTTTTTCTGATGGAAATTCCTTTTCATCTTCAGATTTCCTTGTACATGTGGTCAGTCCGAACCCATTAAATTCCTTCAGCTCAGGACCTCTATTGGTAGGCAGAACATCTTTGGCACCAATCTCCAGATCGAACCTACCTCTTAACAGGCTTGTAACAAAAATTACAATATTTCCTACCCAAGCAATTCCTACATCAGGAATATTGCTACTTGCTGCTTTTACAACTTCAGCTTCACCGACCTCAAATTGTGCCAAGGCAATAGCGGATAGCCATGCCAACCATGCAACCAAGTATGCAATCAACAACTACAACATGGATCAGATTCCCCACCACACCTTCAATAAAGACATTTCTAAATACAATGAAAGAGAGAAGCAGTCCCAATCTTTGATAACCAAAATCTATTACTCCCAGACAACATTCATTTCGTCCCACATTTATAACAAAATAGTGTGGGCCTAACGACATTTGCTTAGAAAAAAGTTCAATTCCATACCATACTCCTCTGAAAATAGGAACTTAAGTTTGAGAAAAGTGGTGAGACAATATAAACTAATTTTAACATACTAGATTGTGAAATTCCTCTCATTATGAAGCTAAACTTCATGAGCTCTTGAGCTCTTGGCAACCTCTGCTTACAAGCTGCTCCCTAAAAATCATATTAATTATATGCATATAGATATAGTTGTTGTATGGTTAATGTTGTTGTATGGTTATAGTGGCTGGCGTAGTTGTAAAAAAAAATTGTACTAATAGATTTAATTCAACCCAAGGTCAATTTGATGGCCTCTTCTAGTGGGATGACATGCATTCTTGGAAATTCCACACCCAAAGGGATGGCCTTGGTTTGGCATACAAGGGTGATGATATCCAGTTTAATGCAGTCTACCAATCCCTTATGGAGAGTTGACAACTTGAGTAATGAATTATTCATGACAATGAATGAGGATATGATGTCGTATTATGTCATGACAGTAAGGAAAGGGAGTAGATTACTAAAGTGGAAATAGATAATAGTATAAGAGTGAATTTCATCCCCTCCGGATTTGGATGTGCTTTGTCCCTTTTCAACAAGTAATCAAATTCAAATAGCAGGGAGAAACTAATCCAAGACTCTACAAAATAATCCAAACCCATTGCTATTTTGTTTTGGACATCCACCAACTGTTATTTCACAGTACGTTCAAACCTAAGAGTTGGGTTTGCATGTGTCAAGTACTACTGGGTGCACTGCATTTGCATGATATTTGCAAGCCAAACAATGCACATGCAGTTCCTGCCAGCACCCATCATCAAAGTTCAGAGCATAGCTTCCAGCATCATATTTGAATCCCTGAGATGGCCTTGTTGTAGCTATCATGTTTCTCAACTTGGCTTCCTAATTTCCCAGGGTTAAGGCATGATATTTGCAGGCCAAGTAATGCTCATGCAGTTCCTGCCAGCACCCATCATCAAAGTTCAGAGCATAGCTTCCAACATCATATTTGAATCCCTGAGATGGCCTTATTGTAGCTATCATGTTTCTCAACTTGGATCCCTAATTTCCCAGGGTTCCACATTCCCTTTGCTATAACCACATGAGCATTTCAAATGATATTGCCATTAATACTGGAGTTCTACAGGGAAGGAACTATGGGCCAAGAAAAATACATGTATTAGAAGCCAGCGGTGAGGTCTTAGACATGACAAGGGTAATGGCAGGGGAATCTTATGAGAGTACTATCCCCTCTGCAGACATTTCCTAAACCTTTGACATGGTCCCAAGGGCAATGAGAGGAGTTTGTTCCCAAGTTTCAATCAATCTCAGAAGAGACTGTATAGAGCCACTAAGAGTTTGTAGAAACACAGAGTACTTCGTAATAAAAAACTGTAAAGTCCCAATGGTGGTCAGCTATAATTATAACTTTAAAGAGAGGGGCCTGCTTTCTATTCCGTGGTAATCAAATTCACTCATCACCTTTGATGAGTATTAGCACTATATTATGATTAATCTTTTAATGATTTTAACCAATGACACAAATCACAATTATATAAATTATTTTCACAAATCAAATAGAATGGGTAAAAATCAATTTTAAAAATCATGTAAAGAGCAGTTTAAAAATAAAATTCAGAGATTCGTTTTTCAATGTTAAAAATATTATTTATTATTATTATTATTATATTATTTATTATTATTTATTTATTATTATTATTATTATTTTTTTTTTTTTAGATTTATATTGTTTGTTCTTTCGAATATTCGTAGTTGTTCGTTGTTTCTTCTTCGTCCCAGTTTATTCTGTGGAGCCTAGACTAGGAATTGAATTGCATGTCTATATACCACGAATTTCATTAGATCATTCCCACAACTCCTAAGGCGAAAACAATCCCTCCATAAATTTATAGAATTGATAGCCTCCACCTGCAACACTAATTCTTTGGCAGTTTTTACTTTGCTTGGTCCAATCATCACTACCTGCTGGACGCACATGAATGTAGATGCAACTGTTTTCTTCTGATATCGAAGATATATGATGAAGCATTTCAAAGGCTGCGGTAGGGGATTCTGCCTCATTCTCGGTGACATGCAACAGGTCTTATTTATACCCATGGCAACCATTTGTTAGGCAATTTGAACATGGAAATAGGCACTAGGAATTAGAGTCTTTTTAATGTACTAGGCATCCAAATAGCAAGTGTGGTTGTGATCTCTTCTATAGTCTGGAATGCAATGTATTGACATCTCTATTCCTCTGCAACAGAGACTGTCCGGAATGCAATGCATTGACATAAGCAAACCTCTACATGGAATGGTGCAGACCCTAAAGGAAGGAAATTCAGGCCTATGGAATCCACACCATGGGAATGCCAGATATACTTCATGAATTCCTTCATAGAGGAACTGGGCGTGTGACCTCACAACATTACAACAACATCATTTCCATATTCCTTTTCATCTTCAGATTTCCTTGTACATGTGGTCAGTCCAAAACCATTAATTTCCTTCATCTCAGGACCTCTATTTATAGCCAAAACATTTCTGGCACTAATCTCCAGATCGAGCCTACCTCTTAACAGGCTTGTAACAAAAAATTCTAAATTTCCTACCCAAGCAAGTCCTACATCAAGAATATTGCTACTTGCTTTTACAACCTTAGCTTCGCCGACCTCAAATTGTGCCAAGGCAATAGCAGATAGCGTGCCAACCATGGAACCAATATGCGATCAACAGCTGCAACATGGATCAGATTCCCTGCCACTTCTTCAATAAAGCCATTTCTAAATACAATGAAAGAGAGAAGCAGTCCTAATCTTTGATAGCTAAAATCTATCACTGCCAAACAACGTTCATGGCGTCCCACATTTATAACAAAATAGTGAGGGCGTGATGGCATTTTCTTAACAAAAAGTTAAATTCCATACCATACTCGTGTGGAAACGAGAACTTAAGTTTGAGCAAAGTGATGGGGACAATATAAACTAATTTTAACATACTAGATTGGGAAATTCCTCCGATTATGTAGCTAAGCTTCATGAGCTCTTGGCAACTTCTGCTTACGAACAGCTCCCCAAAATCCTATTGATTATATCACTAACTTGGTGATCCAAGCCATAAAATCTTTGTCCATTGATCATCTTACTCACTAACATTTTCACTATGACCTATTCCGCACTTTGGTAGTTGGGATATTCAAACCAGAAAACATGTCAATGCTGGAGATACTCGTGATGTCCGCTAATTCACCAGTTAGACCTTTGGATGCAGCTTCAGTATACTTTAGTGTCTTTGTTTTCACAATGCTTGTCATTTCAGGAGCATCTAGATAGTAGTTGGTGTAGGGATTTCCACTTGCATTTTCATTATGAATTGGTGCTTGCTGTGTTTGCTTGGTCCAGTCATCACTGCCCACTGGACGCACTAGAATGCAGATGAAAATGTTTTCTTCCTATCCCCTGATCAGACATATTGTTTTTTTAGCTCATGTTTAAGAAATTTCTAAATTAAATGGTAATAAATTATATTACATATTTTTATTTATTATTTTTTCCTTTCATAAATTATAATTCACATTGCTATTTATTATTTTTTCGTCTCAAATTTTTTTATTATTTTTTTTCTAAAATATTTAAAAAAACTTCATATTAATTATATGCTATTTTGTTTCAGACATGCACCAACTGTAATATAAGAGATTTCTATAGTAAGAAATATGACCTTTTGGTATATGTATTGCAATTCTATAAATGTTTTTAATATGAATTTGGTTTTTAATATGTATATATGAATTTGGTTCTTAAATTATACATATTAAGAGTTTTGTCTCTTTGGTATTTGTGGTGTAATTTTGTAAATGCTTTTAATATGGATTTGGTTTTTGAACCATATAATTTTGTTTATTTAGTCAATTCTTTTAACTTTAAGAGTAATAAAATAATTAGATTATTTTATGATATATTATATATATTTTTTAATTTTAAGAGTAATAAAATAATCAGATTATTTTTATATCACTATAGAAGGAATTTTGCATAATTGAATAGCTAGTTTTATTATTAATGAAAGAATAATTCTAATAATTTTTCATTTTTCATTTTTTATTTTATTTGATTGCAAATAATCTTAGTAAGGTGTTATTAGTTTGTAAGATTTTTTTCCTAATATCTAAATATTTAGTTGCTTATCACCCTACTAGACCTCTTTCCTCTCATACAATAATCATGTATGTACATAAAATCCCAATCAGGCTTCTCTATGTTAGTTTTACCCTCAACATGTTGTCATTTGCAACCATATCTCCTTCTACAAGCCACAATCTCTTGGCTTTGAAACCACTTGTCGTAAAAAGTGAGATAGAAATAAATACGTTTTATAATACATGATAACACATAAACAATTAAAAATACATGAACACCATATTTTACCCAAGAATCCGTTACTAGAAAATTGAATAATATATCTACTATTTCTCATGGCTTAAAAGAATCCAAACTAGCCAAAGTGATCCCTCCAATCAATTTAAGAATATTACAATAGAGAATCCTCAAGATTTTAACAACTTCATCACATATAATCGATAGGCTCTAAGACCATGGCCACAAAAGTCATGTGCCCACATTTATGATTTCGTTTTAGCTTTATTATTACTTAATATACAAGCAAATGATGAAATCGAGTAAAAGACATAGTAAATTACTCCATAATGGCTTTCCTCATCATTTTTAATACTAATAAAAATCTTCGCTATATCCCTGGCAACTTTGTAAAAATATTCTCTTAATAAGAAGTCAAAGAAAACTTCATATGGATGATCCAATTAAATACTTCCTGTTCAATATTTATCTAGTTTCTAAAATTTCTTATAACATGCTACAGCCTTAGGGCGTTTCCTTTGCAACATGTGGTGCAATTGCTAGTTATTATATTTATTCACTTACTTTCTTGCATAGTTGCATCTCATTATAGTTGTCTGCTTTAAACTTTCTTGCATAGTTTATAGTTGTATTTCTCACATGAGATTAAATCGTTAAAAATACAATGTTTTACTTCTTAAATTAGAGATTCAAAAAACAAGATCTCCCTCATCTAATTTGCGATGTGTAGCTACCAAATTAACATAAAAATAGACAATGAAATACTAATTTACAAATCTTTCAGAAACAAAAACAATTCTCAGCTTCAACTTGAGCTTATACAACCATTTATTTTTCCAACCTTTATTCATACATTAATGTCTCTTCCTACAAAAATTTGTTTGGAAATAACTTATCTATAATTAAAAAAAAAAAAAAACAGAAATAAGTCTATGCCGCCATTATCCACACATTAACATGCTCCCTTCTACAACGAAGGGCTAAGGAATAAAAATAGCAATAAGAAAAAATAAAAAATAAAAAAATAAACCATTTACTGTTTAGAGTACCAAAATAGCAATAAGAAAAAATAAAAAATAAAAAAATAAACCATTTATGTTTAGAGTACCAAAAAATAGGAACAAACTGTTGATAATAGTATCAAAAAATGCGTGGGCAGAAATTGAAACATCATATAAACAATTTTTTACTGTTGCATTCACTGCAACACTGACCGGTCGGTGGAGTGGTGAATGTCTTTGTTTACGCCCCTGCGGTTAGAAAAGACCTCCATGAATATCAAGAAACAAATTACAAAAAAAACGACTTATGAATATGTAATTTCAAGAAACAAATTACAAGAAAAACGACTTCTGCCATATTCATAGGTTGGCGTTATTTTTGAAGGTAGCAAAATTGGCATTTCCCTTTGCTCGAATCAAATTAATTTGGGGAAGAAAATTTAGAAATTACTAACGTAATGTGTGAATTCAGTAAATATATGTAGAAAGACAGACCGAGGTGGATAAACAGCAACCACCATTAACAGCACTCTAACTCTAACTTTGCTAGCTTTTCCTGAAAGAACTTATATCAGATTAGGTTTAATATACAGGAATTGAACACTCCATGCAGCAGACGAACAATAAGCACCAGCTTTAAGCCCACGCTTATTTTGGGCAATGCGGGTACCCCCTGTTTTACGCCGTCGCTTATTTTGGGCAACCAATTTTGTATAGCTTGTCAGTGTCTTTGAGAACGAATCGACCAGAAACGCCCTAAAGAAAGGCGCACGTAGAGTCCAACCCTTGCCAGATGCCACTGCCGGCTGTTGTGCTGCGTAACGTAATGTATGAATTCAGTAAATATATGTACAAAGAGGGAGGTGGATATACAGCAACCACCATAACATCACTCTTACTTTGTTCGCTGTTCCTGAAAAGATTATAACAGAGATTAGGTTTAATAAACAGGAATTGAACACTCCATGCAGCAAAGCAGAGTAACAATAAGCACCAGAGGTTACACAGCAATTAACCACGATTATTTCGATGTAGAAGGCGTGCAGAGTTTTTGCGCTTCTCTTTTCTTAATCCCGGAGGATTAATTGAACAGAATTTAGGGACGTTGCGGCAGATAGTTGAACCAGTCATCGCGCTTCCTTATCATCAGGTCTTCCATCTGTTAAAATAATAATATCATATCATAGGATAGAATGCATATAGAAGAAAGACAGAAAAGCGAATAAACTCAGGCATGCATATTTACCCTAACTTCAACGTTAGGTGAATCTCGCAGACTCTCCGCTACTAGAGAGCAATTGATGTGCTCAATATTTGCTAGCTGCATCATGCATTTATCCATCCACGTGCATATATATATTAGTTCCAATACCAGTATTGATTTTGTAAATGTATGGTAATATAATGCAGTAATTACTTAAGATACTCACACTGGGAAATGTGATGATGTGTGAAATGGGTACCCAGCCCTCTGCATCCATATTCTGTTTCAGAAATTTATCTTCCCTTAGGTTTTCTGGGCTAAACCAGTAATGCACTGGGAACTGTATCATTTTCTCCAGCGAGAGTCCTGTTAACTCTGGGGTAAGAGCAACTCCTTTTGATGGACGCGTTTCTGCCTGATAGTGTTGAGGCCGGGTAAGTCCCTCTTCCTGATGATCATGATGAGGAAGAGGTGGGGGAAACCCATCCGACCCACATTCACGAATTGGAGTACTAGCCGGAACAGTGACAGGAACAGGTGGAGAAGAAATACTATTATACAGACCATGACCATATACAGGAGCCGCATGAGGAGGGGGAACAAAAGTAGGTGGATATGAAATACAAGTATTGTATGGAACCTGACCGTGACCATACACTTGATAAGGAAGGGGGGCAAGAATTTGACGTCCAAAACTTGTGTGCGCTGGTCTAGGCATTAATGTCATCTGTACTTGTACTTGATGTCGCGATGAATCTGCATACAAAGAAAGTAATACAATACACAAATTTGTTTCATGTCCCGATGGATCTGCATATAAAGAAAGTAATACAAGACACAACTTTGTTTCATGTCCGGATGGATCTGCATACAAAGAAAGTAATACAATACACAACTTTGCTTCATGTCGTGATGGATCTGCATACAAAGAAAGTAATACAATACACAACTTTGCGTATTGCCGCGATGGATCTGCGATGGATGTTTGCTGATGTGTATGCAGGGATTGGCAAAACAATACACAACTTTCCATAGAAAAGCAATACATTACATTACATTGTATTTGTCCTGGTTGAAGAGATCGCGTCCCCGGCCCTCGAGGTGGATGCTGTCGCAGTCTCCTGTCTCCTTGTGGAAATTGATTTCCGTCCGCAGCATTAGCCTTCCGTTGAAGAGATCGCCGCCCAGACCCTTGCCTTTGCCCTTCCCTTCGAGGTGGAAGCTGTCGCAGTCTCCCGTCTCTTTGTGGAAATTGATTTTCATCCGCAGCATTAGCCATCTCTTTTCTAATATTTTTGTAAACACAAGTTCGGGTCTGTAATTTATTTTTCTCTGCCACTTTATTGTTATCTATATCTCAATTCAAAACCGAAACTCACACAGATAATTTGAATACGTATATCCCATAATATCCCAATATTATAGGGCAAATGTCCCCCAATTGACCCCTTTGGCATTGAATTGCGTGCACTACATTATATTTTTCACTTAAGGAACCCCACTTGTGGATTCATGGATTATAGGGCAAATGTCCCCCCAATTGACCCCTTTGGTATTGAATTGTCTGCACTACATTATATTTTTTATTTAGGGAAACCCACTTGTGGATAAAAAAAGCCCATAAGGCTCATGCCATGGATATTTATAACTCATACACCTTATAACATGGATTCTCAAAATTAATAGAATAATATTTATTTATATATACTATAATAATTTTTTACAATATTATCTATTTCGTTTTTATATTAAATTTTTTATATTAAAATACCATAGATACCCACAACCATAATGCTCATACCATGGATACTCACAGTGCATTATAATTAAAATAAAATAAAATAACAAATAAAGTTCACTTCTCCATTTTGTAAATGATAGATTTTTAGAGGCATAATGATTTTTTTTTTTGCTAATATTTTTATTATTATTCTTTTAAATGATGGAAATAATTTTTTTTCTCTATATAAATTAGGAGATTTTAGTTTTTTTTTCTCTAAGTAAATTTTAAGATTTAATATTAAAATTCAAAATTTTTAAAAATAAAGTGAGAAATTATTATAATAGTATATTTAGTCTAGAAAGTTAGCTCAATTGGTCCACATCTCATTGCTAAAACACTTAGAAACCATTATAATAATATATATTTAAACATCACGGTTAACTTAATTGGTCTAAGTCCCATTGTTAAAGCACCTTGTCCTTGTCATTGGAGGTCACGAGATTGGTCTACTTCTCATTGTTAAAGCACTTAGAAATCATTATAATAATATATATTTAACTGTGATGGTTAGCTTAATTGGTCCAAGTCCCATTGCTAAAGCACCTTGTCCTTGTTATTAAGGGTCATTTCTCCTCAATGCCCTCAGGGTTAGGCTTCTCTCATCCACCCTAAAAACATAATTGACAAATATATTATTATTATTTATAATTATCCCTTTAATTTCTAAAGGGTAAAAGAACTAAATTCATAGATATCATCGCTAACTTGTAAAGATTGATTTTACTCTGGATCTACCAAGTGTCAAGATGGATCAAATATCCTGATATGCAACCTCGCATAGAGTGAAAAAAGATTTGATTCCTTGCTTTAAATAGGCCTTCCAAGTGTCAAGATGGATCAAATATCCTGATATGCAACCTCGCATAGAGTAAAAAAAGATTTGATTCCTTGCTTTAAATAGGCCTACCAAGTGTCAAGATGGATCAAATATCCTGATATTCAACCTCGCATAGAGTGAAAAAAGATTTGATTCCTTGCTTTAAATAGGCTACATTCCACGTAAAATACTATGGGTTAATACCATTGGTTCTCAATACCATGGGTCAATACCATGTGCCATCTTCATTTTTATTAATATTAATATTAGGGTTAATGATGTTTTTTTGCATGGTATTAATAATAATTGCCCATAGGCTTCACCTAAATAAAACATCATTTTTTAGTGTTCGTAAATATAAAGTGAATTATGGAGTAAATATAAAAAAATGTTTTATTTATTTACCATACATCTAGTTGATTTATATTTTTATTAACTTAACATACCTCTTTTATAAATATGGTATTTCACCCATGATATTAAAATAATATCTCGCCCATAGGCCTCACCTAAATAAAACCTCTTCTTTGAGTCCTTTTTAAATATAAAGAGGTTTATGGACTAAATATAAAAAGGGCTTTTATATTTTAAATTTATATTGTGTTTATACATAACAATAATTAGATTGATTTAAAATAGGGTTGACATTAAATTAAAAATGTTAAATGTTAAACATTACATGTTAAATGTTTACATTTACATTTACATGTTTATGTTTGTTTACATGTTTATGTGATATCTAACCCCATACTGGGTTATTCCGCGCAATAAAGTGAGAAATTACTATAACAATATATTTAGCCTAGAAAGTTTGATCAATTGGTCCACATCTCATTGCTAATACACTTAGAAACCATTATAATAATGTATATTTAACCCTGACATTGTCCTTGTCATTGGGAGGTCACAAGATTGGTTAACATGTCATTCTTAAAGCACTTAGAAACCATTATAATAATATATATTTAACCCTGACTGTTAGATTAATTGGTCTAATTGGTCCAAATCCCATTTCTAAAGCACCTTGTCCTTGTCATTGGGAGGTCGCAGGGTCATTTATATTTTTAAAATTAGCATAAAGGTCTTATTTTAATATTTTAATTTAAGAACATTTCAATCACTTTTAAATAAATTTAGCCATGTTACCCAAAATTGGAGATGCAACTGTATTTCTAACATCATATAAATTATTTAAACCTATAAAAGGTAAGAAAAATAGTATGGCAATATTGTGTCCTTGAGAGAAGCTCCTAAAAGAAATTGCAAAAGCATCCCTATGATATAAATGAGTCTATCTATTGCCATAGATTTGAATTCCCTATGTGTATGTATGTAGGGTTTATAAAATAATACGATGAATAAAAAATATTTTTAATTTAAAAAATATATGATAAATTGAAAAACATGTAGTATATGTTTTTATATATTCAATATTAATCTAATACAACATAAATAAAAACATAATTAATATGATAGGGTGGAGTGCCTTTTTGGACAATGGAAAATAACGTTAGGGTTCTGCTCTACAATGTTGAAGCATCCACATCTGAGCTTATGCTTTCTATTGGAGAAATGTGTAGCTAGTTTCTAGTGAACCGATGGGCGTCAATGGTGGCCAAATGAGCTAGGGGAGAAGCCTTCAGAGAGATTCATTTGTTTCAAAGTAGCAGGAAAGATCTTCATAATGTAGAAAGTGGGGTCTCGAACTCTGGTTTTTTTTATCTCAGGCAGGACTTGTTATTCGCAAGATCTTACATGCTTATGACCATATCTATCATTTCATTGGTTTTTGTTCAATTCCCATGGTGTTTAGGGATGTGGGGTTTGTTCAATGATTATGTCTATCTCTATTAGTAGATCGAGGTGTGGATAAAGTTGGGGTAGCTCAAACAATATGGGATATGGAGACTATCACTCCAAAATCAACAAGATCTACACAAGATATGGTAATCAATAGTGAAAAGTATATTCAACTTCATATTTTTATCGAGTCTTAGAGGGACGACTTTTGTTCACTAGATTCGAGGTTTGGATCTAGTAAGAAATCTGAATCAGATGATCTAAAAGAGTATGGTACCAGTATTGTTCCAAGTCTTGGAATACGCATGAAACGTACTCGAAGACATTCAATGAATAGAAGATTATGGTGTGACAAAATATTCAAAAATAATTTTTAATTTGAGCATGCATGGAGGTTCCAGAAACCCAAATCCTAATTGAACCACATCCTTCAAGAATGCACTCAAAGGGAAGGTTTTCCTAGAAGTAGATCAATCTCAAATATGTCGTGTCCTTATTTGTAGAGAAAATGGACAAGGTTCCAGAAATGAACATCAAAACCCTAGAGGTTAAAACTTTTTATGATAATCTATAATCCACAATAGTAATATGTCAATTTAATGGTTTCTATCCAAATCCATGAGACTTGTATGAGTGCGTATACTCTTCATGAACAACAAAGTGTGATATCTAATTGTGTTCTAAATGGTTTTTCATAGTACAATGAGAGATTAAGCAAGATATTG
>APFE030015399.1:9027-30968 GCA_000404065.3 Pinus taeda | reverse complement strand
TTATAAGAAATTATATAGAGACATGTTTGAGTTGATGAAGTAACTAGTATCTATATGAATGGAGTCTGTAATTATATATACTAGAGTCAAATAATGATGTGTAATCACTGGATTTTTGTGGTAATCTAAAAGTATTTGTAGTGCAAGTTTATGGTAAGCTAGAAACCACTTGTGAGAGGGAAGCAAACATGGATTCCTGTAGACTTTTTGGACATCTCATGAATAAGTATTGCAATCATGGTTGAGGGTTAGTCGACAAAACCAAGGATGATGATGATGATGATGTAGAGGGAGTTACATTTATAGGTAGTGGTATGAAGATATGATGTTTGAATGAACCACATACACTAAGGACATCCTAGTATACCAACGGTTGCAGTGGCTAGTGACCCATGCTTTCAAATGGATCATTGTTTCTTTATATGGACACCAACATTTTCTCTAAAAAAACCAAGTTGGACCACAAATAGACTTTGTTGATGAGGATTAATACAAGTAGCCATTAAGGAGAAGTGTTGGAGTATATAACTCCTACTTGTATGATCAGTGTGATCATATATTTAATTGTTGGGATTATTGGTAATTATTGGGTAGACATAGTTATGTACATACAGATTCAGTTACTATCATTTGGGAGGTTTTTGAGTCCTAGTTGGTTTGAGAGATTCTCTCCAACTGGTTAGCTTTTTAGATTGGTGTGTGGTTGAGATATTTAATTAATAGAAGGATTGAGTGTCCAAGTTATTTTTCTTATATTGAGACAAGGTTCATTGTATTTATATTAGTAACATTATTTAGTCAATACAGAGCTCTCAATAATCTTGTGTGTTAATAAGTTTCTATTCTCTCATCTTAATAGCATGTCTTAACTTGTTTACTCTACTTTCATTCATAAACTATGTAATCTAATTCAAACCAATTTTTTTTATTAAAGCATGGCCCTAAATCATTAAAATGTCTTGTCCAAAAATGAAAAATAGCAAAGAATTTAAGTGACCAGCCAAGATATTAATCCATGCAAATATTTTTTAAATCTATGCATTTAGTTCTTCAAAATCTTGATCTCCATGCTCAAACTAAAGTAAAACTTATATGCTTGTCAAGCTAGTAAAGGATGTACCATCCAACTTACCACAAGGTACATATTGGCTATATAATGAATTTCACGGATGGAGACGGTAATGGATTTCTTGGGTAGTTTGGCCTTTCTTTGATGGGAAAAGCTCCACACATGTCTACAACTAAGTATTGAGAACTATGGTTCTATTAATTCATATTTTCTTCTTTAATTTGATTTTGTTGCAGATTTGTAAACATTTTATAAATATGATGAATAGGAAATTGACTTCGCTACCGTCCATCATATTTCCACAATATTTTAATCTCTAAAATAAAATCAAATTAAGGATGAGTGAGCAACACATTTTTTCTAGAAAATTATGTGTTTTATACATAAGAGACAATTTTGACATGGAAAAGCAAACAACTACTCAATGGGCTCTGTGATCGATGCATAGTTGTGGATAAACCTTCTATAATATCCAATATGTATCAAAATGGAATATGACTGTTTAGCACTAGTTGAAGTACATAGGTTCACAATGATAGCAATTTTAGCAAGATCTACTAGAATTTATTTTCATATAAAAATATAGATAAAATATAGACTTAAATTTATCTATTAAATTTCCAAAATATTCCAAAATCTATAATTACAATTAAAAATTATAAGTATGACCAAATAACATAGTGAGTATCATCCAGTTGTGCTTTTAAGTTAAAAAACATATTTCCCAATCTCATTGCAGACATTGTTGTAAAAAAAATCTTTCCCAATCTCATTGCAAACATTGTTGTAAGTAATCATACCTACCATATTTTAATGCCTGAGAATGCAACTATAACAGGAGTACAAATAAAATTGGGTAAGCATATTTTTTGCAGAGTGCAAGTTTTTGGATTCGGCTTCAAGGACGGGAATGTAATTGAAATATTGAATCAATGTACAAATTCCCCAAGCATACTAACACATCAAACAATTAATATTAGTTTTGGGGGTTGCATAGTTTTAGTTATGAGTCTTTTGCGGGTGAATTCGAGACAGTTGGAGCAAGAATCGTGGAGGAAATTTGATTGGGCGCCTGAAAAAATAAATTATTGTATGTTACAGGCTGTTACTGTGCAAAAACCAAGGAGGAGGAGAAAATTTCAGCCAAAACATAAGTTTATCGTGGTATATCGAGTTGGAGTCTGCTGTTTTCTATTTGTGAATGTTTTTTTTGCCTTCATAAAATATAATATTAACCATATTGCTTGCACACTCCACCTAGAATTTTGATTTTAGTTTTTACTGCACTCCCTGTTTTACATTGTTTTTTCTTCGGTGTTATTTTCTGAGTTTCAAAACTCTGTTTTACTATCAATTAAATGTGTGTTACCTTTAGCCTTGCGCAGTGTTATCATAGGCTGCCTCAACTTCCAAGTGGTATCAGAGTGGGTTAGAGAAGAAACATAATAGCTTTTTACTGAAAAGATTTATCAGGAATAAAAGATTGTTTGAAGATAGATTTATCAAAAAAGAGTGAAATTTTTAATCAGTGAAAAATGGCAGCTTCAAGAACAAGCTTGACAAATCCTAAAATACCTCAATTTAATAATGATAACTACTATTATTTGGAAATTACAATGAAGGCCTTATTTTCTTCTCAATACATGTCGGATTTGGTGGAGATTGGGTTCCAAGAACCAACAAATCCAGCAACATACAATGCATTGACACAAGTAGAAAAAGATATGTTGAGAGACAATAGGAAGAAGGACTCTAAATCCCTCTTCATGAAATCTTTTTTGCAAGGATTTCAATAGCAACAAAGTACAAGAAATCATGGGATATTCACCAGACAACATATGAAGGAATGCCAAAGGTGAAGGTAGAAAAACTATAAATGTTGAGAAGGACTTTTGATACAATATGCATGAAGGAGTCTGAGACAATAGACTCATTTTTTACACAAGTAATTGGACTGGTTACTCGAATCAGGTTTCATGGTGAGACACTTGAAGAAAGGAGCATAGTTGAGAAAATTTTAAGTAGTTTGCCAGCAAGGTTTTTACCCTGTTATAGTGGCCATAAAAGAGACAAAGGATCTCTCACAATTTTTGAGTGGATGTGCTTCATGCATCACTGATTTCTCATGAACATAGATTGAATAGAACAACAAACTCTTCAATGGAGGATGCCTTCAAGGAAAAAATCTCAATTGGTCAAGGTAGAGGTAGAGGAAGATCAAATGCTAGATGAAGAGGGAGAAGCGCCCACAGAGGTGGAAGAAGCAACCCTTCAAGCTCAAGTGGAAGAGGCAACACTCAAAATCCAAGTCAAAATGCAAGTCAAAACCAAGCACACAGAGGTGGAAGAAGCAACCCCTCAAGGTCAAGTGGAAGAGGCAAGACTCAAAATCCAAGTCAAAATGCAAGCCAAAATCAAGCACAAGGTCAGAGGTATGATAAATCAATGTCATTATTGTAAGAAGTATGGGCATTATGAAAATGAATGTAGAAAGAAGCAACATGATCTTAGTAATAAACCAAATAATTTTTTCACAAAATAAGATCAGAACCATGACAATATGTTTTTATCTTGCATCGTAGCACAAGAAAAGCAAAAGGATGTATGAAAAGCAAAAGGATGTATGGTTACTAGGCCCAGGGTGCAACACTCACATGATAGGGAACATAGAAATGTTTTCCAATTTAGATGAAAGTGTAAAATTTAAAGTGACATTAGGGACTGATAACAAAGTGTCCACCATGGGAAAAGGAAGGGTCAATATTCTAACCAGGGGGAGAAGAAATGTGTTTCATATGTATATTTTGTTCTAGGTTTGAAGCAGAATTTGATAAGCATTCGACAACTCATGCAAAAATGATAAAATGTATTTTTCGAAAATGGTGAATGCACAATATTATATAAATTTACAAGCCAAATGATAATTGCAAAGGTTCAAATGACAAGTAACATAATGTTTCCCCTCAAGATAAAACCATATTTTAAGGAAGAAGGTGGGCAAGCACAATTGTCAATGAATTCACAAAAATATGGAAGAAAGGTTGTTGTTGTGTTGTTTTTGTCACACAAATAAACTTTCAAGCATAAGTCAAAGATGAAAACTAGTTATGGCATCTAAGGTTTGGGCATCTTAATTTTGGAGGTTTAAATTTGCTGCATAGGAAATTATTGATAAAGGGATTTTCCACTAATAGAAAAATTGGACAGATTGTGTGAAGGATGCATCTTGGGAAAACAACTTAGAGACTCATTTCCAGAAGGAAAGTAAATAAGGGAAAAGGAACCCTTGGAGATTATCCATTTAGATTTATGTGGACAATTGCAAACACCATAAATTGGTGGTAGCTATTATTTCTTGACATTCATAGATGACTACACAAGGAAGATATGGGTCTACTCTCTAAAACAGAAAAGTGAAGTGTTTGAGAACTTACGTCAATACAAATCTCTTGTTGAGAAGCAAGGTGGACACTACATCAAATTTTTGAGAACTGACAGAGGTGGTGAATACATCTCAAATGAGTTCCTACATTTATGCAGGGAGTATGAAATTCATATGAAATTTACAACAAGGTAAAAAATGGTGTTTCAAAAAGGAAAAATAGGACCATTATGGAAATGGAAAGGAGCATGTTAAATGCAAAGAATTCTCCAAATAAATATTGGGTTGAACATTTTTTCTTTCGCAACATAAATTATAAATAGGTGTCCAACCAAAAGTGTGAAGAATATGGTTCCTGAATAAGCATGGAGTGGAAGAAAACATAGTGTGACTCACATGAGAGTATTTCTATGTGTGGCATATGTACATGTCCTAGATGATTTGAGAATGAATTTGGACAACAAGGGGGATAAAAGCATGTTTGTCGGATATAATGATGAATCCAAGGCATACAAGTTGTATAATCCATTAACCAAGAAGGTCATAATCAACATAGATGTGCAGTTCATAGAAGAGGAAGCATGGGATGGATGTTTGGAGAAGACAGTCAATGTAAGAGCAAGCATAACACAAGAAGGCAAAGACGAATAAAAAACAATAAGTAATTCCTTAATGGTGACTCCTCCATTTATTCAAGCTCAACAAAGTAGTCATCAAGTGACACCATTAACAAGTAATAAGAAAATGTCACGCAGTCAAGCAAATACTCCTCCAAGTGCACTGCAGAGATCAACAACATCATCTTCTCCAAGTGCACTATCAAGTGACATGTCAAGTCCATCTTCGAAAATGGTTATGAGAAGACAAAAAGTCATAAATTTAAGTAAAATTTATGAGCATAATGAAGCTCACAACAACACAAGGCTGAATTCTTTATTTTCTTTATTTTTTCATGTATATTATGTAATTCATTTTGAAGATACAGTCAAAGAGGAAAATGGATAACAAAAATTGATGAAGAAATAGAAGCAATAGAAAAGAATGACACATGGGAGTTAGTGGACCTTCTGAGAGGACAATAAGTCATAGGTGTCAAGCGGGTCTATAGGACCAAAAGAAATCTTGAAGGAAGGATTGAAAGGCATAAAGCAAGGTTGGTTATCAAACGATACAAGAAGCATCATGAAATATAGTATGCAGAGACAAATTTCACACCTGTCGCAAGAATGGAGACAATGCGGACAATGATATCAATAATAGCACAACATAGATGGAAGGTGTATCAAATGGGCGTGAAGTCATCACATTTTAATGGAGTGTTAAAAGAGTAAGTGTATGTGGTGCAACCACCTGGGTATGAAGTTCAAGGCCAAGAAGATAACTTTTACAGATTGAAGAAAGCTTTTTATGAGATGAAGTAAACACTATTTGCATGGAATAATGAGATAAACACTTACTTGATGGATAATTGCTTTAGCAAGTGTGATCGTGAGGCTACTTTCTACATCAAAGAGAGTGACTATAATCTTCTTATTGTTGTTTTACATGTAGATAGTTTGATTTTTACAAGGATTGATGATCTCCTTACTGTTGATTTAAAATAATTAATGATAAATGAGTTCCAAATGACATATTTGGGGTTATTAAGATATTTTTAGGCAAAAAAGTGAAACAACCAGAAAATGACATATTTATTTCTCAATCAAAGTATGTTGCAGACATTTTAAAGAGGGTTAATATGCAGAACGACAAGCCTATGCCAACTATAGTAAAGAAAATTGTAGCATTGATGTAAATCCGACACTATACAAAAGTATGGTTGGCAATTTAATGTATTTGGGTCAAAGTGCTATGAGCTTAATTCCCACACCATCAGGGGTCAAATATAGATGCAGGTTCTATTACAGACGACTGTCGCCGTTGAGAAAAAGGATGCTCAGCGTTTGATTGATTATTCTGTCAATGAAAGCAACCCTTTACCATTTCACATGGCAAGGTCGCTTCGTCTTATTCTTATCCATGGAACGAAATGGAAGATTTGCTTCTTATATTTTTCTCTATAAGTCTATACTCCTGCGGCATGGAAACTCATCTATTGCACTCCCGGAAGTTAAGCATCTGAGGATAGCTCATCTATAAGAAACGGCATCATGGGGAAGTTTTCCTTATTCTGCTATCTTCACCTTTTCCATACTGTGGAGTATATTCTGATCTTCCTTCTCCTATCAAATGCTTTTCATGGTCATGCACAATCAGAGGCAGGAGAAGAAAGTAGAGAGCTGCACGAGAAGCAGTTAAATGGTAATTCCTCCAATGGAGAAATGAGCAGATTTGATGAAGTGATGAAGATGGTGATGGCGATCAGCAATGCACCAGGTGCTCAGCTGGCTGTCGCCAAAGGAGGCCAACTCAAATACTTCAAAGCTTTTGGGGTTGCCAATCGTGATAATGGGGAGCCCGTCACCACACATCACATTTTCAGATATAATAGCATCTCCAAAGTCATTACAGGCACTGCCATTCTCAAACTTGTTCAAGTAATGCAACCCGGATAGCTAAACTAATTGTCAATCTATATTCTCATTTTCTTAATATATAGAGGTAATCTATATATTGGTTCATATTGTTGTTTCAGGAAGGGAAAGTGAGTCTAGAGGACAAGCCTTTCAGTTTTCTGGAGAATCTCCATCCCCCAAAAGGTGCGACTGTGGACAAGCGGCTGTTGAATATCACGGTACAAAATCTTTTACAGCACACTGGAGGCTGGAATCGAACCTCGACCGGAATCGATGTGTTTGGAATCCAAACAGCTCTCTATATATCACAATCTCTAGGGTTCCCGCCTCCGCCAAGACCGTCGGAAGCAATCCGTTTCATGAAAGCGATAGCCTTGGATTTCGATCCGGGGTCAGCCATGGAATACTCCAACTTTGGGTACCTAATCCTGGGGAGAGTTATTGAGAAAGCCACTGGAATGAATTATGGTGAATATGTGCAGAAACACATGTTCCATCCACTGGGAATTAGGGACATAAAGTTGGGACAATCCATGTTGGAGCATCTGGCTCACAACGAAGTTCGTTATTATGGAATCAATGGTGAAGATGCACCATTTGTGTCAATATTTCCTAACCAGGGATTTGTGAATTCGAGCTATGGAATAATGGATTACCGTAGTTCGGACTCGTATGCTTCATGGACTGGAAGCGCGGGCGAGCTTGTTAGGTTTGTGGATCACATTGACGGGCTTCGACGGCCTGCAGTTCTGAAGAAAGAGATGGTAGACGCCATGCTCAATGCTCCGATGCCATCTAACAGAGGAAGCGTGGCGGGGAATGAGCTGTTTGATCACCCGAGGGGTTTGGATGTGTTCGTGAGTGTTGATAAGAGGTCTGGCAACATTACAAGTTTTCAGCATAACGGTGCAGCCTCTGGCGCTCGTTCTTACGTTATGAGATTGACGGAGGAGAATATCACTTTTGCGTTGCTGGTTAATACTTTACCAACGGATCCGGGCTTTGATTATATTGTGGCAGGAAATCTGAGCAAGGTTGCTAGGGCTATACGTAATTGGCCTCTGCATGACTTGTTTCCCTAGTGGATAAGGTTAGATAATGTTGAAGGTTGAGGTTGATTTGAGAAGGTATTTCTTAGTTTAATTTCAGGGTTTGGAATATTTGAAATATTTCAAACAAATTAAATTTAAGTATGAAACATTTTAAATATTAATAATAATGAAGAGTGGTGTTTACAGATTCATCATTCTGTCGCCGCGTGTTGGTCTTCGGTCGCTCTTTGAATAAATAAATAAACCATTTCCTGAATTTAAAGAGCATGTGGATTCCTTTTTATCACTGGACTTGCTTAGAGATGCTTATGGAGAAGTGGAAATATTGGAGCAATATGTAATTCTCGTATTTTAGTATTATATTGTGGGTAGCTTGTAGCTTGAATAATTGAACTTTTGTGTATTGGAAATTAGACAAAGTGTAATTTTAAGTGGTTAAGTTTATATAATAATAATAATGTTTTAATAATTTTGAATTTATTTTTATTTTTAATTTTTAAAAATAAAATATTATAATTTAATTTAATATTATATTATTCAATTTTTATAAAGTATTTTTTAATTTATTTTATTATATAATTTTCACATATATTAATATTTGAGTTGTTTTTTTTTATTTTTTATATATTTTATGTGAAATTAATAAAAATTATTTAATTATAGGATAGAAGGTTATTATTTTTATTAGTTTTTAATGATTATATTACTATTAAGTTTTAGACAAAATTCAAAAAATAAGTTATAAGCCTAACATGTGTTCGTCTCCACTTACCACTCAAACTATTACACATAACATTCGAGATAACATCTAGATTATCTTTTCTATGAACTTTACCTCTTCTCCATCAATGTACTCATAGAAGCGAACATAACCTCTTTCCTAAGGCATTTTTTTTCACTTAATTCTCAAATAATGTGATAATAAGAAACCCATTCAAAAGTTTATAAAAAGATATTAGATATTCCTTAAAATAAGCTAAATTTTGACATTATTCACTAAAACTCTTTAAAAACCCATTCAATTAATAATTTAGGGTTTTCAAATATCTACAATCTTTTAACCTCTTTGCATATCAGTGCCAAAAAACCTAAAAATATAAACTTAGCCCTAATGTTGAAGCTACTTTCTAGAGTATAGGTATAGAACATATAATAACAATAACTAAAATACAAAGCACCTACAACACTGCACTTACGTGGATAACCTTGATTGGTCCCATCAAAATACGCCATGGTGCCTTATAGTCTAACGCCACCATAATGGGCACCCTCAAATTCTTTAGCTTAGTATATATGAATAGGCTTGGTGTGGCATAATTTTGGAGAATTGGGAATATTTGATCCACATATAATTATGATATTTGGTTTATTTGTAGAGATGAACCGTTTATTTTTTCTAATATTACATAGCACATGGTGTGAATCAATTAAATTTATTTAAAATATAATTGAAAATTAGAAAAAATGTGGAATTTTAAGTTATTGAGTTTATATAATAATAACAATAATTATATATGATGTTGATTAAATATTATAATTTAACCAAATTTAAATTATTAAATTAAAAAAAACATATTATTATATTATATATATATATATAATTTAGATATGAATTATGAGTTGTATTTTTTCCTTTTATAAATGTTATAGAGAATTATTAAGATTATTTTAATTATTTTTTCATATATATAATTTAGATACGAGTTGTACTTTTTTCTTTTTCTTTTTATTATTTTTATATAGGAGAGTTATTAAAATTATTTAACTATTAGGTAGGATGTTATATTTCATTATTATTATGTCATAGACAAAATCCAAAAAAATAACCTGTAGGCTCATGTTATATTCATCACTACTTACAACTAAAATAGTTAGAAATAACATTTCAAGATAACATCTAGAGAAATAAAAAACTATAGAGATTACAAAATGTTTTGCGTGGCTCCACCACTTTTTTAGCAATGTACTCATAGAAGCCAACAAACCCAACAAGGAAAGATAGAGCCTCGTTGATAAGGTGTCACTTTTCTCATTTAATTATTGGAGAATATGACAGTAAGAAACCCATTGAAAAGCTTGCTAAACATGTTGGATATTCCTAAGAATAGGCTAATGTCTAACATTATTCATTCAGACTGTTTGGTAAGCCCAACCAATTAATAGCTTGGGGTCTCCTAATATCTACATCTTTTTTACCTCCTTCTTGCATGCCAATTCGAAAAGGAACTAAAGGGCTATAAACTCAACCCTTTTGTTAAAGCCTCTTCCCAAGGCATACCTATAGAACATAAATGAGGATGACTAAAAGACAATACAAATCCAACACCACACTGAGGTGGATAACCCTATCTCACCCCATCAAAACACTGCCACAATACCTCATAGTCCAACGCTCACATGATGTTTGAATGAACCATGTATACTAAGGATACCCTAGTAGATTCATGGTTTCAGTGGCTAGTGACCCATGCATTTGAATAGAGTGTTCTTTCTTTATATGGGCGTCAACACTTTATCTAAAAATACCAAGTTGGACCACATGTAGAATTTGTTACTCAAGTTAAGACAACTAACCATTAAGGGGGAGTGTTAGAGTATATAACTCCTATTTGTATTATGGGTTTGATCATATATTTAATTGTTAGGATTACTGGTCATTATTGAGTAGACATAGTTCTCTACATAGGGATTTTGTTCCTTTTATTTAGGAGGTTGTTGAGGCCTAGTTGGTTTGAAAGATTCTCTTCAACTAGTTATCTTTCTATATTGGTGTGTGGTTGAGATATTATCTCAATAGAATGATTGAGTGTCCAAGTTAGTTTTCCTATCTTGAGACAAGGCTCATTGTATTTATATTTGTAACATTATTTAGTTAATGTGGAACTCTCAACAATTTTGTGTGTTAAAAAGTTTCTACTCTCCCATCTTAATAATATTCCCTAACAACAAGGCAACCAAATAACCATATGCATGTACCATGCATCCTAATATTAGTAATGAAATCACACATGAAACCTATTACCTACAATTTTCTCTTGCTATAGCCATTTCTCCAACTTTTTCCTTGTGCTCTGCTTTCCTTTTCTTGTCCTTTTTCTTGCTTGTGTCCAAGTGCTTCCCTTCTCTTCTGTTAGAGCTCTATTTTTGAAAGTGATTAAATCTAGAACTGACAAAAGTTGTGAACTATTTCTCTGATGCCTCTTTATTATTGATGTGTAGTCTCTTCCTTTCATTTTTCCTTTTTTCTTCATTTTCCTTATTTTCTCTCTAATCTCCCTTAAATGCATATTTGTGTCCCTTCATCTTCTTTTTCTCCTATTTTCCTTTATTTCTTATATTAAATTTCCATTTTCCTTTGACAATGCCTTTTCTAATGTCCATAACCATTAATTAAACACAAGTGATGCTCACTACAATGTTTTTCCCTCCATTCAACTTGTAATACGTGTCCCATGACCTTGGTCTTATTTTATTTAAATGGAAAATCAACCTGGGGTCGTTACAGTTAGATATAACAACTAGGCAATCGAGAAATGGGCTATGAATAGTTGTTATACATGAACCTGCATAAATTGTGAGGTGGAAATTAATAGGTAGGTTGATTGATTGAGAACGAAGATATTTGGTGGTCGATTAAGATCTATGGTATGTGGTATAGTAACTACCATCTTGGATGTGGCTGCACTGTCCAATTTAACAAGGTTCTTTTATCATGTAATGGATCATATGGGGCTACGATGTTGGAAAAATGTTCCTCAATGGCAATAAATTAAAGCTCTTGTTTAAGGAGTATGACATAAACATTATAGTGCTAAAGGAAAATGGAGTGGAATTTATGAATTCGATGTAACGCATATCATTGGTGCATGTTAGGCCAATATACTATTATTCTGGTAGATGCTAGCAAAGATGGTTTGTGGTGATGGCTATGTATTGTTGTTAGTATGGTAGTGAATGGAATTATTTTTTCTATGGGAGAATCATGGCAATGGAAACCAAATCCCAAATGTTTAGAATGTAATTTTTTATCTACATGCATGGTGACTTAGTGATGACCCATTTGTTGCTAGAGATTTGATGGATTGTGTGAATTGAACTTGTTTTCAATCTCAACAAGATGTATGCTGCAAAAAATTTGGATTTCTTACTTGATTTATGGTTTATCAGTATGACAATGGTAATGTTCTGTCACTAATTAATTAAGTACTTTTGCTAGAGTCATTTAAAGCATATTGTACTCAAGAATAGAATCTATATCCTCTTATTAAATGAAAGTTGAGACATAAATTTGAAAGTGAAAGTTAAGTTTTAATATGAATGAGTAATATTAATTCAAAGTAAATTCAAAATGACTTGGTTGAGTAACAATGAAATTTCATGTCGTTGAAATACATTAAAAGTCAAGGTTGTTATTAGAGTGACATTAGTTTGGCCAACTATTGTCACAAGTTTAAGTTTGTGTTGGAATTTGCCATTTTGATAATAGAAAAGTTTTATTTGCATAATTTATTGACTATTAGATATTATGAAGACATGATGATGGCATAAAGAAAATAAGATGGAAACCACTTCAAGGAAAAGTGATGCATGGTGATGAGATGTATTTGAGCTTATATTTGGGCATATGATTACTTCAAAAGAACGATGTTAACCATTTTGTTTTTATAAAGCATTTAGAATGCTTGTTGTCCCTAATCGAAATGACGTGTTGTAAGTGGTGCATGATCAGTAGTACCTGACACCCCAAAACAATTGGTCCACGAAAGTCTAGTCATGGGCACGTTGTTTTACCATGTATTTTATAAGATTGGTTTAGCCTAGCCCACATATATTAGTGTGGTAATCATGTAGCATGTATCCCTCTTATGTAGAGAGAGGATGTGACATCAAGTTGCAGAATTAACCAGTATGTAGGTAAGAGGGTGACAGGTGTAATCATATCTAAGTTTTATGTAATCATAGAAGTTAGTATTCGATTGGGGGGTGTGAGATGGATTTGTCTCATAATGTAAAGGACTAAGTCAAAGAGCTTATAACATGATTGATGAACCATGTAGGCAAAAAGGATTCCTAGGGAACTTGTGAGTACAACCAAAGACATCCATGTACATTGGCAGATGGATTTCCTTTTATGTATGCATTAGTAATTAATTGTATCCAGGTCCAAGAGGGAGAAGAAGAATTCCCATTGTGAAGAAATCCCATGTGAAAGAGACGATTGTAATAGAGACAATTCTTTTGGAGGCATCATGGCAGTAAAGGCTATTGGATGGAGTAGAGGCTAAGATTAGATGGTGGACAAATATAGGTAAAGTTATGTTGAATAAAATAGACTCATGACATACTGTAATGTATGTCACGCATGCTTATAAGAAAGTATATAGAGACATGTTTGAGTTGATGAAGTAACTAATATCTATATGAATGGAGTCTGTAATTATATATACTAGAGTCAAATAATGATGCATAATCACTGGATTTTTGTGGTAATCTAAAAGTATTTATAGTGCAAGTTTATGGTAAGCTGGAAACCACTTGTGAGAGGGAAGCAAACATGGATTCCTGTAGAGTTTTTGAACATCTGATGAATAAGTATTGCAAACATGGTTGAGGGTTAGTCGACAAAACCAAGGATGATGATGATGGTGATGTAGAGGGAGTTACTTTTATAGGTAGTTTTATGAAGATATGGTGTTTGAATGAACCACATACACTAAGGACGTCCTAGTATACCAACGGTTGCAGTGGCTAGTGACCCATGCTTTCAAATGGATCATTGTTTCTTTATATGGACGCCAACATTTTGTCTAAAAAAACCAAGTTGGACCACAAATAGACTTTGTTGATCAGGATTAATACAAGTACCCATTAAGGAGAAGTGTTGGAGTACATAACTCCTACTTGTATGATCAGTGTGATCATATATTTAATTTTTGGGATTATTGGTAATTATTGGGTAGACATAATTCTCTACATACAGATTTAGTTACTATCATTTGGGAGGTTTTTGAGTCCTAGTTGGTTTGAGAGATTCTCTCCAACTGGTTAGCTTTTTAGATTGGTGTGTGGTTGAGATATTTAATTAATAGAAGGATTGAGTGTCCAAGTTATTTTTCCTATCTTGAGACAAGGTTCATTGTATTTATATTTGTAACATTATTTAGTCAATGTAGAGCTCTCAATAATCTTGTGTGTTAATAAGTTTCTATTCTCTCATTTTAATAGCATGTATTAACTTGTTTACTTTACTTTCATTCATAAACTATAAAATCTAATTCAAACCAATTTATTTTATTAAAGCATGGCCCTAAATGATTAAAATGTCTTGTCCAAAAATGAACAATAGCAAAGAATTTAAGTAACCAACCAAGATATTAATCCATGCAAATATTTTTTAAATCTATGCATTTCGTTCTTCAAAATCTTGATCTCCATGCTCAAACTAAAGTAAAACTTATATTCTTGTCAAGCTAGTAAAGGATGTACCATCCAACTTACCACAAGGTAGATATTGGCTATATAATGAATTTCACGGATGGAGATGGTAATGGATTTCTTGGGTAGTTTGGCCTTTCTTTGATGGGAAAAGCTGCACACATGTCTACAACTAAGTATTGAGAACTATGGTTCTATTAATTCATATTTTCTTCTTTAATTTGATTTTGTTGTAGATTTGAAAACATTTTATAAATATGATGAATAGGAAATTGACTTTGCTACCGTCCATCATATTTCCACAATATTTTAATCTCTAAAATAAAATCAAATTAAGGATGAGTGAGCAACACCTTTTTTCTAAAAAATTATGTGTTTTATACATAAGAGACAATTTTGACATGGAAAAGCAAACAACTACTCAATGGGCTCTGTGATGGATGCATAGTTGTGGATAAACCTTCTATAATATCCAATATGTATCAAAATGGAATATGACTATTTAGCACTAGTTGAAGTACATAGGTTCACAATGATAGCAATTTTAGAAAGATCTACTAGAATTTATTTCCATATAAAAATATAGATAAAATATAGACTTAAATTTATCTATTAAATTTCCAAAATATTCCAAAATCTATAATTGCAATTAAAAATTATAAGTATGACCAAATAACATAGTGAGTATCATCCAATTCTGCTTTTAAGTTAAAAAACATATTTCCCAATCTCATTGCAAACATTGTTGTAAAAAAAATCTTTCCCAATCTCATTGCAAACATTGTTGTAAGTAATCATACCTACCATATTTTAATGCCTGAGAATGCAACCATAACAGGAGTACAAATAAAATTGGGTAAGCATATTTTTTGCAGAGTGCAAGTTTTTGGATTTGGCCTCAAGGACGGGAATGTAATTGAAATATTGAATCAATGTACAAATTCCCCAAGCATACTGACACATCAAACAATTAATATTAGTTTTGGGGATTGCATAGTTTTAGTTATGAGTCTTTTGCGGGTGAATTCAAGACAGTTGGAGCAAGAATCGTGGAGGAAATCTCATTGGGCACGTGAAAACAATAATTTATTGTATGTTACAGTCTGTTAGTGTGCAAAAACCAAGGAGGAGGAGAAAATTTCAGCCAAAACATAAGTTTATCGTGGTATATCGAGTTGGAGTCTGCTGTTTTTTATTTGTGAATGTTTTTTTCGCCTTCATAAAATATAATATTAACCATATTGCTTGCACACTCCACCTAGAATTTTAATTTTAGTTTTTACTGCACCATTCCCTGTTTTCCAATGTTTTTTCTTGGGTGTTATTTTCTGAGTTTCAAAACTCTGTTTTACTATCAATTAAATGTGTGTTACCTTTAGCCTTGCGCAGCGTTATCATAGGCTGCCTCAACTTCCAAGTGGTATCAGAGTGGGTTAAAGAAGAAACATAATAGCTTTTTACTGAAAAGATTTATCAGGAACGAAAGGTTGTTTGAAGATAGATTTATCAAAAAAGAGTGAAATTTTTAATCAGTGAAAAAGGCAGCTTCAAGAACAAGCTTGACAAATCCTAAAATACCTTAATTTAATAATGATAACTATTATTAATGGGAAATTACAATGAAGGCCTTATTTTCTTCTCAATACATGTTGGATTTGGTGGAGATTGGGTTCCAAGAACCAACAAATCCAGCAACATACAATGCATTGGCACAAGTAGAAAAAGATATGTTGAGAGACAATAGGAAGAAGGACTCTAAATCCCTCTTCATGAAATCATTTTTGCAAGGATTTCAATAGCAACAAAGTCCAAGCAATCATGGGATATTCACCAGACAACATATCAAGGAATGCCAAAGGTGAAGGTAGAAAAACTATAAATGTTGAGAAGGACTTTTTGAGACAATATGCATGAAGGAGTCTGAGACAATAGGCTCATTTTTTACACAAGTAATTGGACTGGTTACTCGAATCAGGTTTCATGGTGAGACACTTGAAGAAAGGAGCATAGTTGAGAAAATTTTAAGTAGTTTGCTAGCAAGGTTTTTACCCTGTTATAGTGGCCATAAAAGAGACAAAGGATCTCTCAAAATTTGTGAGTGGATGTGCTTCATGCATCACTAATTTCTCATGAACATAGATTGAATAGAACAACAAACTCTTCAATGGAGGATGCCTTCAAGGAAGAAATCTCAATTGGTCAAGGTAGAGGTAGAGGAAGATCAAAGACTAGATGAAGAGGGAGAAGCGCACACAGAGGTAGAAGAAGCAGCCCTTCAAGCTCAAGTGGAAGATGCAACACTCAAAATCCAAGTCAAAATGCAAGTCAAAACCAAGCACACAGAGGTGGAAGAAGTAGCCCCTCAAGGTGAAGTGGAAGAGGAAAGACTCAAAATTCAAGTCAAAATGCAAGCCAAAATCAAGCACAAGGTCAGAGGTGTGATAAATCAATGTCATTATTGTACGAAGTATGGGCATTATGCAAATGAATGTAGAAAGAAGAAACATGATCTTAGTAATAAACCAAATAATTTTTTCACAAAATAAGATCAGAACCATGAAAATATGTTTTTATCTTGCATCGTAGCACAAGAAAAGCAAAAGGATGTATGGTTTCTAGGCCCAGGGTGCAACACTCACATGATAGGGAACATAGAAATGTTTTCTAATTTAGATGAAAGTGTAAAATTTAAAGTGACATTAGGGACTGATAACAAAGTGTCCACCATGGGAAAAGGAAGGGTCAATATTCTAACTAGGAAGGGGGAGAAGAAATGTGTTTCATATGTATATTTTGTTCTAGGTTTGAAGCAGAATTTGATAAGCATTCGACAACTCATGCAAAAATGATAGAATGTATTTTTCAAAAATGGTGAATGCACAATATTATATAAATTTACAAGCCAAATGATAATTGCAAAGGTTCAAATGAAAAGTAACATAATGTTTCCCCTCAAGATAAAACCATATTTTAAGGAAGAAGGTGTGCAAGCACAATTGTCAATGAATTCACGAAAATATGGAAGAAAGGTTGTTGTTGTGTTGTTTTTGTCACACAAATAAACTTTCAAGCATAAGTCAAAGATGAAAACTGGTTATGGCATCTAAGGTTTGGGCATATTAATTTTGGAGGTTTAAATTTGCTGCATAGGAAATTATTGATAAAGGGGTTTTCCACTAATAGAAAAAATGGACAGATTGTGTGAAGGATGCATCTTGGGAAAACAACTTAGAGACTCATTTCCAGAAGGAAAGTAAATAAGGGAAAAGGAACCCTTGGAGATTATCCATTTAGATTTATGTGGACAATTGCAAACACCATAAATTGGTGGTAGCTATTATTTCTTGACATTCATAGATGACTACACAAGGAAGATATGGGTCTACTCTCTAAAACAGAAAAGTGAAGTGTTTGAGCACTTACATCAATACAAATCTCTTGTTGAGAAGCAAGGTGGACACTGCATCAAATTTTTGAGAACTGATAGAGGTGGTGAATACATCTCAAATGAGTTCCTACATTTATGCAGGGAGTATGAAATTCATATGAAATTTACAATAAGGTAAAAAATGGTGTTTCAAAAAGGAAAAATAGGACCATTATGGAAATGGAAAGGAGCATGTTAAATGCAAAGAATTCTCCAAATAAATATTGGGTTGAACTTTTTTTCTTTCACATCATAAATTATAAATAGGTTGCCAACCAAAAGTGTGAAGAATATGGTTCCTGAAGAAGCATGGAGTGGAAGAAAACATAGTGTGATTCACATGAGAGTATTTCTATGTGTGGCATATGTACATCTCCTAGATGAATTGAGAAGGAATTTGGACAACAAGGGGGATAAAAGCATGTTTGTCGGATATAATGATGAATCCAAGGCATACAAGTTGTATAATCCATTAACCAAGAAGGCCATAATCAACATAGATGTGTAGTTCATAGAAGAGGAAGCATGGGATGGATGTTTGGAGAAGACAGTCAATGTAAGAGCAAGCATACCACAAGAAGGCAAAGAGGAATAAAAAACAATAAGTAATTCCTTAATGGTGACTCCTCCATTTATTCAAGCTCAAAAAAGTAGTCATCAAGTGACACCATTAACAAGTAATAAGAAAATGTCACACAGTCAAGCAAATACTCCTCCAAGTGCACTGCAGAGATCAACAACATCATCTTCTCCAAGTGCAACATCAAGTGACATGTCAAGTCCATCTTCGAAAATGGTTACGAGAAGACAAAAAATCATAAATTTAAGTAAAATTTATGAGCATAATGAAGCTCACAACAACATAAGCCTGAATTCTTTATTTTCTTTATTTTTTCATGTATATTATGTAATTCATTTTGAAGATACAGTGAAAGAGGAAAAATGGATAACAACAATTGATGAAGAAATAGAAGCAATAGAAAAGAATGACACATGGGAGTTAGTGGACCTTCTGAGAGGAAAATAAGTCATAGGTGTCAAGCGGGTCTATAGGACCAAAAGAAATCTTGAAGGAAGGATTGAAAGGCATAAAGCAAGGTTGGTTGTCAAACGATACAAGAAGCATCATGAAATATAGTATGCAGAGACAAATTTCACACCTGTTGCAAGAATGGAGACAATGCAAGCAATGATATCAATAATAGCACAACATAGATGGAAGGTGTATCAAATGGGCGTGAAGTCATCACATTTTAATGGAGTGTTAAAAGAGGAAGTGTATGTGGTGCAACCACCTGGGTATGAAGTTCAAGGCCAAGAAGATCAATTTTACAGATTGAAGAAAGCTCTTTATGGGCTGAAGTAAACACTATTTGCATGGAATATTGGGATAAACACTTACTTGATGGATAATTGCTTTAGCAAGTGTGATCGTGAGGCTACTTTCTACGTCAAAGAGAGTGACGATAATCTTCTTATTGTTGTTTTACATGTAGATAGTTTGATTTTTACAAGAATTGATGATCTCCTTACTGTTGATTTAAAATAATTAATGATAAATGAGTTTGAAATGACATATTTGGAGTTATTAAGATACTTTTTAGGCAAAGAAGTGAAACAACCAGAAAATGACATATTTATTTCTAAACCAATGTATGTTGCAGACATTTGGAAGAGGCTTAATATGCAGAACGACAAGCCTATGCCAACTATAGTAAAAAATATTGTAGCAGTGATGTAAATCCAACACTATACAAATGTATGGTTGGCAATTTAATGTATTTGAAAACAACAGTAAACCACCTGATACAAAAACATCTTCCTCTTAACAGAGGGATTCACCAGTCTATACTGAAAAGCATCTTCCTCTTAACTGAGGAATTCACCAGTCTATGTTGAAGAGCATCTTCCTCTTGACAGAGGGATTCACCAGAAACTGCTTCAAGTGCAGTTCCAAAACCAAAACATTCACTGCACTGCTGTGCATACCCATTACATTGTTCTTCTACGCTGCTGCGCATTACATTTCAATCTCTCACCAGAAGGCATTACCCTTGCGCTCATGCGGATACAAGCAACTACAGAACATAACACACGCTGCTGCATGCTCTGCGTCTTCTCGTCAATCTCTGTTTTCTACACTGTTGTGTCTTCTGCTCTGCACTGCTGTGCGTTTCATTACATTTCACTTGTGCTGCTGTGCATTCCCTTCCTATTTTCTCAACAAACAAAAAAACTTACATTCACACTACTGTGTGAGAATTCTTCACCTATGCACTGATGCGTGCTTCCCTTTTTCACAATGGAAAAATTTTCTTCACGCTGTTGCGTGGGTTACAATACACATTTTAACGAACACAACAACATTACATATATAACCATAAAAAAAAATTGCATACACTTCCTTGTCCCATACTCCCGTGGATAAAAAACAATAAAATTAAAGACCTTTTACCAGCATTCTACAAATGCAGTAAATTCCATTAAATTACTTCACTGGAAAATTGGCGGTCTTCTGATTCAATATGAATGATTTAATGAGCAAGAATGGAGTCCCATGCTATGAACTGCTCTAGGCTGTCCTTCTCTTCCTTCGCTGAGCTGCTCTTTAACTGCGGTAGCTGAGAATTCAATGTACAAGAGCCGGATTGCAAACTGCTTCTTCGCGTGCCCAAAAATCGAGCAAACTTGAACATGAGCAGTTGGATTAAACAAATGGATGGCTGAGATTTGTTTGACAGAAGGTGCGATCTGCGATGGCTCAGGTCGCATAGCATCGCGAACTCAGGGTGGAGGCTTAACACACAATGGCTAAGATTCACATTCTGTGATCGCGTCACATGATCGCATCGCATCACAATAGCAGGGAACAAGTAGAAAACAAGGGACGTAGCTGGGGATTAATTCGATTTGCGATCTGCGATGGGATCGCATCACGAGATCGCAATTGGCCCAAAACAGGGGTGCGATTGGAGGCAGCAGGGGTAAGGATGTGATTTCTGTTCAACTGTTGCTGCAGTTGAAATTATAATTTCAACACTCCGCTTTAATTTCAACTGTTGGGTTATAAGTCATACCCAGACACTTCATAAAAAATTCGAAATTTTTCTGCCTATTCGTATCAGTTTCCTTTCATCACTTTCAATATTGTGCTCAGGCGCTCCATTCATGTAATATCTTCTTTCTCTTTGCCTGAGGCAAAATTTCCAATCTTTGCATCTCCAAGCTATCCTGCAACCTTTTCTTCTCTGCTCTTATGGCAGATTTAATTTCATATCTTTCCCCTATAAGAAGATCTTCATCAAAGAATAATTGTTAATATAATTTAGCAATAATGATCAAAAAATTACAGACTCCCCCTAACTGTATGCATCGTCTCCTTTTGGCAGAGCCTTCTCAAAAGAAAATTAGATTGGCTGAGGATCTCGAAGGAATTTCGGACTGTATTTCCTTCCTTCTCCATACTTGTGTAACTTTCTTCTTTTGCGTGGGTCTAGCTTGCATAGGATCCCATGTTAAGTTACAATCACGTGCCATATGCCCAATGTTATGACACTTGAAACATTCTACATTGTTCATGAATAAGATTTCATGATTTCTTCCTGTAAAATTGTTTCTTGGAGGTTGTCGGAGATCATAACATCTATCTCTATGAAATGCTCTATAGTCTTTTGCCATATGACCAAAGTTTGAACAAGAATAACAATAACCAAAAAATGAACTTTGGTAGCTGGGAGATGGAGGTTTTCTTGATGTACTTCTGAAGCCTTTCTGCCTTGAGATCCTTTGATGATAACCATTTCCTCTTGCCTCTTTGACATCATCTACATTTCTTTCTAGAATAGGATTTCTTCTATTCTAGCCTTGATCTTTCTCCTTGCCTTTGCTGGAACTAGGAGCATCACAATTTCTTTCTGGCTTCTTCACATCTCTTTTTCTTAAAGCATTTTCATTCTTGTTTGAGGGTTCACCTGCATACCCAAGTCCTGATTTATCAAATGGACATCTGTGATAGCTGAGCATGTCATCCAAGGCTTGAGAGCTCTTCATGATTTTGTTC
>APFE030015388.1:0-36602 GCA_000404065.3 Pinus taeda | reverse complement strand
TGATCCGGATTTAAATAGGAACGCAACAAATTACAGAGATAACCATATACACAAATATGCAGCGAAAATAATACTTCATTTCATTAATGGAAAATACTGAAATATGCTTACAATCAGAAATGGAAATAAACTAGCTAGGGCGATGGTAGCTATCTCTGAGAAGAGATGTGTGGGCTACATGCCTCTGAAATGACTTACAATGAGGCTCGAAGGCCTATTTATTGTTGAGAAACAATGAAAAACCCTTAACATTCCAAAACCTAACCCTAGGAGATGAAACGCAAACTGTGGGCCCCGTTTGGGGGTAAGTTGGTACATCAACTTCCCGGGGTCGTAACTTTAGCATATGATCTCCGTTTGACGCGTACAATAGCTCATTAGAAAGATCTATTCGAGCACTATCATTGTTGGAACGGCAACACTGGTCCATGTTCCATGTTCCATGGACCCGTGTTGCCCCTGGAATCCCAAAAAACGTCGTTTAGGGCCTCAAAACGGCTCCGGAAGTTCAGGACCCGAAAAACTGCTAAAAATAGTAAGTTGTGCTACAATTAAGGAAACTGAAAATGGTGAGAAAGACAATGGTGGGGGTCCATGTGGACTTGGCAGGTGGCCACCAATATCCACCTGGATCATTCCTCCCCCCTTAGGAAGCAATGGTCCCCATTGCGTTGAGCTCCCCCATGAGATGAGGAAATTCTGCTGAACCTGTTCCCTGGTGAACCACTTGCCCTGCTGAAGGAGTTGGCCTGCTTTGACAACTCGGTACAGTTGGATATTCTGTTGGCGGGTGTTCTTGATCTGTGTGTCCATGATCCGATCAGTTGCAGCTTGTTCCATGCAATCTGGATTTAGTTCTGTGGGTTGGAGTTGTTCTGCAATGTCGGATGTGTCTAGTAATGGTGGAAAGTATGGCCGCAGGTGGTCTACATTGAACACTGGGTGCAGCCCAAGGAATGGGGGAATGCTGAGCTCAAATGCATTGTCTCCCATAGCCTTAGTAATGGTGTAAGGACCATATCGGAGTGGTCTTAATTTCCGATAGGCTCCAGTAAGGCGTTCCTTTTGCAAATGCAACCAGACTTTGTCGCCCACCTGAAACTTGTGTGGCACCCGATGTTGATCATGTCGCTGCCTGTACTTGGCATTTGATTTCTCCAGAATGTCATGGACCTGCTGGCGAATATGTTGGATGTGCTCAATGAAGCTGGTTGCCTTGTCTGTTTCGGACTGGACATGAGCTGAATCTGTGTGAGTAGTTACAAGTGGCATGGCCACATCAATGGGGCATAGTGGCTGGAATCCCAAGCCCACCTGAAAAGGGCTTTGGCCAGTCGAGCTGTGAAGAGCTTGATTGTAGCTGTGCTGAACATAGGGGAGGCTCTCGTCCCATGTGCGTGGATGCTTTGAGTTGTACATGTGCAGAATGTGTACAATCATCCTATTGACAACCTCTGTCTGGCCATCAATTTGAGGATGGAAAGCTATGAACTTAGTGAGTTTGGTGTCCAGCATTGACCAGAGACTGGACCAATGTACTGAGGAACCGACTGTTCCGATCTGAGATGATAGACTGTGGGATCCCAAAGTGCACCCACACTCGTTCAAATAAGAGTTTAGTAGTGGCTTTTGTTGTGATATTCTTCTTGCAGGCTGCCATAATGACCATCTTCGAGAACCTATTGACGACCACAAAAACACAGTCATTTCCATGCTTAGTGGAAGGAAGGCCTGACATGTAATTCATGGAGATGGATTCCCAAGGTCAACTAGGGGTAGGCGGCGGGGTATAGAGGCCTTGTTTCTTGATGGTCAGTTTGGCAATGGCGCAGGCAGTACATGGTCTGATGTACTTCCCGACATCCTGTCGAAGATTCGGCCAATAGAAATACTTTTGTTGTACAACCACCATTTTCTCGACCCCGAAATGACCAGCAACCCGACTGTAGTGTGCTTCCTAAATCATCTTGGCACGCTTGCTTGAAGGAACACAAAGTGACCCAGGTGGCATAACAGGGCATCTTGGAGGTGAAAATCTGGAACATGCCGACCCTCCATGAGTGTCTGGTATGTGTGGCTGAATTCTGGGTCACTTTTGTAGAGAAGTGGCCAATCAGAAGTCTCGTGCCCACAAGAGTTGAGCACAGTGGTTAACTCCACGATCAGTGGTCGACTGAGGGATTCTGCAACATTAATGGTGCTACCCTTCTTATACTTGATGTTCAAATGGAACTATTGCAGGTATGTAGACCACTTCTGATGGCGATCATTCTGCAATTTCCCTTGGGTTTGTATGAACTGCAAGGGTCGGTGGTCTGTGTGGATGATCGTTTCCTTCCCAAAAATGTAATGCTTCCATTGTTGGCAGGCCTGCACAATGGAATACATCTCTTGGTCATAAGTGGGATACTTCTGGACTGTGTCTGAAAGTGTTTCACTGTGATATGCCACTGGATGCCCGTGTTGAGTAAGGACTACCCCAATAGAATAGTTAGAGGCATCTGTCTCGACCTCAAATGGTTGTTGCAAATCTGGTAACGCGAGCACTAGTGTCGTGCAGAGGCGATCTTTCAACTCTTTGAATGCCTTCTGTTGAGATTCAGACCAAAAGAATTTTGCTTTCGCTCCTCCCTGGTGACTTGACCCAAGGGCCAAGTGATATGAGAAAACCCCGACACGAATCTGTGGTAGAAGTTGGCAATACCTAGAAATCTACGGAGCTCTGTCAGAGTGGTTGGAGATGGCCAATCCCGAATGACTTGGATCTTGGCTGGATCCACATGCACCCCCTGTTCATTAATAATGTATCCCATATATTGAACCTGGGTCATGCCAAAAGTGCATTTCTCCAAATTGGCACATAGCTTGTGTTGCCGCAGTGTTTGGAGAACCTGTCGGATGTGGTGGAGGTGCTCTTCCCAACTTTGGTTGAAAATCAGAATGTCATCCAAGTATACCACTACAAATGAGTTGGTGAATGGCCGCTCGATGTCATCCATTAGCCTCACGAAGCTTGCAGGAAAATTTGTCAATCCAAAATGCATAACCAACCATTCGAAAAGGCCCTCCTTAGCTTTGAAGGCAGTCTTCCACACATTAGAGGTTTTGATTGGTACCTGGTGATACCCTGACTTCAAATCGATTTTGTTGAAATATTTTTCCCCTTTTAGTTGGTCCAGGAGGTCATCAATCCACGGGATCGGGTACCTATTACGGACAATGATCTTGTTCAGCGCCTGATAGTCAATACAGAGTCTCCAAGTCCCATCCTTCTTTTGTACCAACACGATCGGGCTCCCACAAGGCGATGAACTTGGACGGATGTGACCTTTCTGCAGCAGCTCCTGAATCTGCCTCTTAATTTCATCGTTCTCCATAATGGAGCGCCAATAAATTGGTCCATTGGGTAGCGTTGCACCTGGGGTCAGATTGATGGAGTGCTTGACTTGACAGTGCAGAGGAACCCCTATGGGGGAGGTGAAGATGTCCTCGTACTCCTCCACGACCTTGTCCATCTGTAGTTGTCGCGCAGAGGGGCCCTGTCTGGAGGTCATGGCCACCGTCTTTTTCTTTTCTTATGGGTGTATCATCAGGAAAACAAATTTCCCGGCTTTGGAAATGAGCTTACTGCATTGTTTTGCAGTAATCAAAGAGATGGTGGGAGGCGGTGCTACCTTTGGTATCTTGTACAACTTATTTCCCAATGTAATAATAACAGCACAGGGCCTTGATTCATACATAGCATGTCGCTTCCACAAGTATGGTTGTCCTAATAATACATCAAAAACTTCAAGGGGAGCAATGTCACACAATACCTCATCTGTGAAAGGCTTGATTTTGTCTGGAAGGTGACACTGTTGGCTCACGTGAAGATCCCGTCCTTGGTGAAGCCACTCGATGGTGTACGGTTGTGGATGTGTTGTGGTCGGTAAGCCCAACCGCTTCACGACCTCTGCCGAAATGAGATTCTTTTGGCTCCCGTTATCGACAATGAACTATAGCAGGGAGCCCTTTACCCACATCTGGGAGTGGAAGAGACGCTCCTCCTCTGGATCTTCAGGTTCCTCCTTCTGTATCTTCGTGGTAGCAACGATGGTGTTGGGCTCCACATTGATAATCTGCTTCGCTTTGTCATTCCCCTTGTCGGGTTCTAACTCATAGTTGGAACATGCATCTGATTCTCAAAACTTTAGCTCAGCCACCAGTCACTGCTTGGCCTGACACTCACTTGTGTTGTGAGTGGAGCTCTTATGGAACTCACACCATTTTCCCGTGTCCTTTTTCGGCTTCGCAGCGTTGTTCTTTGCTTGCAGCATTGGCGGGTTGTCTTGGGCTGCCCCGCCTTGGCTTTGTCCTTTGTTCTGTGGTTTAGGGGCACCTTTCCCTTGCTTCAGATTCACAGATCCAAAGTCTCGCTTCTTCTGTTTGAACTTCTGCTCAACTTTGACAGCATATCGGTATGCTGTGCCAAGTGAGGAGATGTTCAGGAATTCTATTTCTTCCTGGATGTACTTGTACAGGCAGCCGTGGCATTTGAGTATCAAATGCTGCTCTGAATCCTTGATACCCAACTTTGTGGTAAGGGTATGGAAAAGATTAGTGAACTCTGGCATGTCTTGGTCCCTTCCTTATCGCAGCATGGTCCACTTTATGTATTGATCCTCATAACTTCCGACAGGGTAGTACTGCTCCTTGATGACATCCCGGAATGAATTCTAGGTGGGTGCGGCTGAAAATAGTGAGCCGGTATTTTCATCCTTCTACTCGCAGTAGGTTTCCCACCAGTCCTTGACGTGGGGGGTTGCTTTGAGAAGAGCGAAAACAATCTTTTCCCGACTCGAAAATTCATGAACAGAAAATAACCCTCTAGCAGATGTAACCATTTATCTACGGTATCTACGTCTATTTGACCTTCAAATATGGGGATTTCAAAATTAACTTGTACCTTAAAGGGCGTGGCGTTTCCAGAGTAGCTACTGGAAGCCGATGTGTGGCTTCTAGGTAGCCGCTGAAGGATCTGGGCAAAGTTGTCCATCATCGCGTTCCTTTGTCACTCAAGGGCTTCTTTAAGCAAGATTTTGATAGGATCTCCTATCCACTCGTCTTTCTTCTCATCCGCCATGGGAGGATGTTGGGATTTGCAAGGCTGGTCTTCCAAAGGTTCGACTAGTTCAAGCCCAAACACCTTATATCCCGACCTCGTTGGGGACATGCAAAGAAAAACAGAGAAAAAGCAAACCGCTCTGAAACCACTGATCTCGATTTAAATAGGAACACAACAAATTACAGAGATAACCATAAACACAGATATGCAGTGGAAATAATACTTCATTTCATTAATGTAAAACACTGAAATATGCTTACAAACAATAATGGAAATAAACCAGCTAGGGCAACGGTAGCTTATCTCTGAGAAGAGATGTGGCGGCTACATGCCTCTAAACTATCTTACAATGAGGCTCGAAGGCCTATTTATTGTTGAGAAACAATGAAAAACCCTAAACATCCAAAAACCTAACCCTAAAAGATGAAACGCCAAACTGTGGGCCCCGTTTAGGTAAATTGGTACAACAACTTCCCGGGGTCGTAACTTTGGCATATGATCTTCGTTTGACGTGCACAACATCTCGTTAGAAATATCTATCCGAGAACTACAACTTTGGGAAGAGCAACATCAATCCATGGACCCATGTTGCTCCCAATTTTCCCAAAAAGTGTCGTTTAGGGCCTCAAAACGACTTTGAAAGTTCATAACCCGAAAAAACTGCTAAAAATAGTAAGTTGTGCTACAATTAAGGAAACTGAAAATGCTGAGAGAAACAATGGTGGGGGTTCAGGTGGACTTGGCAGGTGGCCACCAATATCCACCTGGATCAAAGAACAAGGTGAATAGAGTTCATTTTGGCAACATGGGAGAAAGTTTCAGTATAGGCAATGCCTTCAACTTGTGAAATACCCTTAGCAACAAGACAAGTTTTATGTTTATCAACTTTCAATTTGGTCCAAACTTGGTTATGTAAACCCATTTACATCTAACAAGTTTTCGTCCCTTTGAAAGAGGAACAAGATCCCATGTATCATTTGCTAATAATGAACTATATTCTTCATTCATAGCTGCATCCCAATCTGGATGGCCTGAAGCTTCTGCAAAGGTGTCAGGATCATAATTCGCTGAAGCTTGAGCCATAAAGAAGAGGCTTTATCGAACCGAGAACGTGTACTCGATGATCTGTAGGATCACTTGCAAGAGAACTTACTGCATCCTGAGTAGCACAAACCCATTTTAGAAGTTGAGGAGCTGAAGGAGCATTCTGAGAAGGTGGGGGAGGATTGTCATCCTCATTGTCATCATCTGAAGAAGAAATTTTTCAAAAGTAGAAGGGATAAAGAGAGGTGGCACATTCACCGAATTAGGCTCGTAGGCCGACTTATTTTCAACAAACTCTACATCTCTTCTAATGATAACATTTTTGGATTTAGGTGAAAGAAGTCCCTTTGACATTTTTAGAATATCCAACAAAAATACATTTTTCACTCTTAGGTTCTAAGGCTTTATGTTTGTCATCAGGAATATGGGCCCATGCTTCACTTCCAAAGACACGAAAGTGACTTACATCTGGTTTAATTGAGCTTCATGCTTCTCCTGGAGTGATATTCTTTAAAACCTTAGTGGGAGTGCCATTTACTATATAATTTGCACAATTAATTGCTTATGCCCAAAATTTAAGACTAAGTCCTTTAGGTTGAAGCATACAATTAGTCATTTCCTTCAAGGTGTGGTTCTTTCTTTCAGCTACACCATTTTGTTGTGGAGTATATGGAACAATATCTTGCATTTTATTTCCATGATCAGTGCAAAAGTTGATGAATTTGTTGTTAATATATTCTCCACCATTATCAGAGCTTAGCTTGAGAATTTTATGTCTAGATTGTTTCTCAACAAAGGCCTTAAAGGCCAAGAACATGTTAAATACTTCACTTTTTAGTTTTAAGAAGTATACCCAAGTGAGTTTGGAGAAATCATCAATGAAAGTTAAGAAATACTTGTAGCTAGAGAATGAAACAATTGGAAATGGACCACATAAATCACTATGCACAAGTTGTAAAGGGGCTGAAGCGTGCCAAGAGGCATGTTTTTCAAAACTATCCCGATGATGTTTTCCGAGTACACATCCAAAACAAACACCATCTCTGCAAGATACCATAGGAAGATCTGTCACCTTCTTTACATAGATTTTGAAGGGGGCGATAATTTAAGTGACCAAATCGCTCATGCCAAAGTTTGCTCACTTCATCATTATGAGCAACAAATATAGAGGGAAGAGTTGATGACCCAAATTTGTTAAACTTATACAACCTTGTAGAATCATCAGCAATGCCAATAGCTAAAATCTGTCTAGGATCTCTTAGGTCCTTAATTACAATATCATGAGGTGAAAATTCAACAATTTTACCTTCACCTGAATGAGTTATTTGATATATGGATAGAAGGTTGCAGGATAAGGTTGGAACTAATAATACATCATTAAATTGACCATTGTCTAGATGAATAGTTCCAGTCTCTACAACACTAAGAGATCTATCATCACCAACATATATATTTTTGGTGTTACAATCATTTAAAGAAGAAAACATGGCTATGTTTTTGGCCATGTGATGAGAAGCTCTAGAATCAATAAGCCACTCATGAGAATGAGAAGAAGAAGATACATTTAGTGCTTACCCAGACCGAGATGCTTGACAACTACATGCAGAAAGTGTTATTCCTGAAAATGAAGCTGAAGTTGAAGAGTGCTCCAAATGGATGTTGTGCTTCTTTATTGCTCCTTCCAAGGCTTTCATATTCTTAAAGCATTTGGATTCTAAGTGGCCATCTCGATTACAAAAGTTGCAATGTCTAGCAATCTTCTTCCATTTGTTTTTATTTGCCTTATCATTTTGTTGAATTGATTTTTCTTTTTGAGACTAAAAGTGCTTAGGACCCTTGGTTGGTTTAGGACCATTCTTCTTAGGATGTTTCTCTTTAAGATTCTTTGAACTTGGTTGTTGTTGGGCGGCTAAGGATTTTTTAGAGGAGTTTCCAAGATTAAAAAGACCAAGATGTAAGAGTTTTTCTTGTTCTCTTATTAAAGAATCATAAAAGACATTAAAAGAGGGGGACTTGTAGGCTTGTCCTTTAGAAATAAAGGCTTCTATTAGTAGAATGGAAGGTGGAAACAAACACAGAGTAGGTTGCTCCTAACTTAGTAAGAATGGAATAGATAAGGCTACCATCTTCTTTCTTAACCTTAACACCTTCCAAGAGAAGTCTAAGAGTCTTGAAATTGGACAAAAAATCTTCAATGGAAGAAAAACTATTGGGGTCCAACGTAAACAACTCATTTTCGAGTTGATGGGCTCTAATTTCATTTTTAATTCCAAAAACTTTATTGAGTTGTTTCATTGCTTCATCAGGGGTATCAAGTTTTACGATATGGAATTTAAAGTCTGAAGAAATAGACATCCCTATCAACCCATATGCTTGATATTGCTTATTTCCTATTTGACTGCCTTATTTTCATCTTTAGATTTAGACTCTTGGCCTGAGGCTATTCTATAAAGACCTTTACTTCTAAGTAAATCTTCTATGTAGGACACTCATTGGAAGTAGTTGGCATTGTCAAGAATAACTTTGCATGGACTTTCCATTTTAACAGAAACTGAAGCTTTAGATGCTGAAACTAAGTGTTCCAATGGAAAGATCTCGAAAAATTAGGCAAAAAAAGGGCTTCCGAATGAAGAAGTTATGACTTTTGAAGAAAAGTTGTTGAAGGTGCCGACGCCGACGAAGTACGTGAATGTGTGGAAGTGAATGATATTTTTTCAAAAAAACAAAATCCCCCCTCTTTCCAAACTTAATCTAATTAGCTCACTTTTAAAAAATAAATATGTGACCCACTTTTATAGATAAGTGAAATTCACTTTTACAATGGTGTTTTACGAGCTACACACTAAATTGTAACTTAAATAAAAGAAAAAGAGACTTTAGAATTACAAGTGACTCCCTTTTTATAATGAGTGAGAACACTTTTACATAAAGTAACTTTAAAACATAAGCTACATGTATTTTTTGAAAAAGCAATTCAACAAAAAGAAAGACTTGAACCGAAAACTTCTATTATCATAAAATAACTTTGGACCAAGTGAGCTAGATTAAAATGCTAGTAATTTTTGGAAAAGAGGAAAGGTTTTTTTTTTAGTCACTGAAGTTTTGGAGTGCGTGCTTACTTGAAAAAGCCTTTCTTGCTTACAAAACAAAAAAACACACAACCCAGCGCAGACATGAAAAAAAACCAAACCTTATGGCTTGAAGTTAGCTTTCGTCGAAAACTAAATATTTTATTCAATGTTTCTGATTTTCCGAGATCACACTAAGGCGTGGCGGAAAATAGCATACACATGAGAAAAATTACTCATTTCTATTTTTGATTTGCCCAGATCGCGCAAAGTTGCGGGGCAAAGGGCATATGCAGAAATGAAATGTATAGTTCCGGTAATAAAAAAACAGAGAGCTAAATAAACCGAAATAAATAACTAAAACTGCAAATAAAAACTGTATACCTTCAGATCTTAAAAATGATGTAGCTAGGGCTATCGAAAACCTTTTCCCGTGAAATGAAAGGGGTTCCTCACTGGAACAGATGCTCCTAACACAATAGAGCAGTCTCTTGGCCTGAAAGCAGTTAGAAATAATAGATCTAGGAAACGACAGTCGGATGCAGTTGTATCGACTTCGGATTTGGATCACCAACGGATGCGACTCTCAAATAACTCTGATACCATGTAGGAATTTACAGGGTAAGTTCCTCATATAGAGCACCAACAGACACCGCTCACAAATAGATCACAAATCAATATACCAATAGTATTGACATGGTTAAAACCCTCAAAGAGGGAAACAATCCATGACTTGAGCCAACGCGACCACTTCAGACAATTTATTAATAGAAGAAAAAAAATTATATAAGCTTCTCTCATGAACAATCACCTTACAAATGACCCTCCATGTTCTTTAAATAGAGATCATGGACCAATCTGTTGCTAAGCCACAGATCAAGTGTCAGTAATACCGATGAGAGAATGAATCGTTAGATCACTTTATGTCTAGAACATATTAGGACCATCAGATTGTAAGTTACAAAAGTATATAGTAAAGAAACACACTTTACCTAACTCTACACTAGACCAAGTATACTTAACTATTTCCTATGTGTAAGAATATCCTAACACAGTTCTTATGGTGAAATCAATGTTGGAGAGAACCCTCAACTCGATGTGAAACATCCAATATTGTGGGAGATTTTGGGCATGACCAAGGAAAGAAGTAAGTCATTCCACAAAAGGTTTACGAAGCATGACTTTCCCAACAATGTCTTGTTTGCTTTCGGCAGGTATTTCCATCATGTCTAATCGACTAAGAAATAATCATATGTGTTGGTCCTTCCTGTTGAATGTAGTACAGACCAAGTGATGAAATAAATAACCTCGATTGAGCTACAAGCTACAAAAAAAAAAAAAAAAAAAAAAAAAAAAAAAAAAAAAAAAAAAAAAAAACTATGTTGTTACGACCTCATAGGGAATAAAAGCTACAAGATACTTTGGATGTATTCTAAATTTAAGCCTGTGGAATTCATTTTATAGGTACATGTCACCAGAATATGTGCCTATAGTGGTTTGAATAGAGAAAACTATTTAGAATTCTCTACTATAGTGGGCTTGAATAGAGAAAATGATCTGGAATTCTCTGGTGCAAATTGCGGAGTTACGAAGTTGAATATCAAAGCAAGAACCAAGCAAATTATAGACATTGTTTGCCTTGTATATATAACAAGATATTTTCCTATTTAGTTCTGGGATATATGCAAATACAAAATAAAATACAAATACAAATTTATTTTAAAAGTAATTAAAGTAAAGGAATACTTTTTATAATTTATTTTATTAAATAAAATTTAATGATTTATATATATGTGTATGAATTAATATATTTGAAAATGAGAATTTGTATGTGAGGGAATAACTACCATTTATCATTTATTTTATTAAAAAGTTTAAACTAAATACTTAATATGATATATCATTTAAAAGGAGAAGAAAATTGTAGCCTATGAAGAAGTTGTTCTTAATTCCTTTAAAATTGGGGAGGCGAGATCCATGACTAAGTAGAATCTTGCAGAAGGACTCATTGTGCTGGTTGGGGAAGGGTAGTTGGGCTCTAGGACCTTGACGAAGTTCGCTCTTGTGCCTTGGCAGAAATCCACGACAACACCTTGTGGCAGAGAAAAGATATATAGCCGGACATGACACACCTACAACAAAGTAGGCCTATCAACACTTTGTGCTCATGCATAAATTATGAATGGTACCTCATGGCACTTGCATTGGAAAGTTTAGCATACCTTATAAGCATGCATTCAACAATGGGCTCTTTTGGTGGCGAGATGGTCTTCCCAAATTTTCTAATTCTTCTATTCTTTTGGTGTATCTTTACACCTTTGACAGCGATTACTAATTTATATGCCCGTCAAAATTACTAGCAAGTTAAAACAATATGTATATTTTAAAATAAACCGTATTCGAAGTTTAAAAAAGAGAAAAATGTGTACATGGGCGTTAATTTTAAAACCTGCTTTCATTGCCATCAACCACGCAACAAAGGCGCTTCCAGAGCTAATACATAAATATGCAAAACATTTCATATTTTTCCCGCTAAAATAAAAAGGAGTTACATCACTTCTGATATTGTACACCTGCGTTTGCTCACCATTCGACCGTTTTCCTCAGCCCACTTCCATGGATGCCGAGCTACCCGCGTTTCCGAATATAGGAGTTGAAGTCGGGAGCACATGGTCCATTTACTTCCCAGAGGAAGAATTTTCAGAATCAGATCGCAGAGCTCAGCTGATTGCATCTCTCATTGTTTACCTTAATTCTCACGGTGACCACATCCTCTCTCAGGTCGCGTTTCTGAAAACAAAAAAAATAGTTTCTCCTCTAAGAACTTCAACTTTTGTTAAATTTTCCTTCTTAAATTTTACATCCTCTTTAGAAAATCCAGCATTGTAGTTCAGATTTTTTACTTCGTTGTGTCATGTATTTACCCCGGGGAAATACACATGTCCTAAAAGAAAGTAGAAACGTAAAGGCCCTGGTTTCATATATAGTTGTCAAACCCTAAGTCCAACTCTAACCCCAAGAGTATGTCACTAGAAACATTTTCTGTGACACGGAGGGTACTCACATAATAAGCCTTCTGTGGTCTCTCAGCTTACTACTTTACGAACGATTTTGGCAACTGAAACGATAGAAGAGCAATACTTTAAAATGGAATCGTGTGCGAATCCGGCGCAAAAATTAGTAGTCGATTTCCCTGGTTCAAAGCGCTGTCATCATTTACGATGCTTTGTTTTTTGTCGAAAGATTTAGAAATTAGACAAAATCTCAGGCAATGGAGATTAAATTAGCCAGGTTCTACCAACTTAATTGCCACGAATTGTTAAACTTTAATTTGTTCCCTGCTTTTGAGAATATAGGTACCAAATTTTCTTTATTTTTTTTAATGAATTTGGTTGAACAAATTTAAAAATGTGTTACAATGATTTAGTTAATAAATGAAATTATTTTAATGTCCACCAGGTTATAGATAGCTTATGGAATCTTATGGAATTTGTTACAATGATTCAGTTAATAGATGAAATTATTTTAATGCTTCCCCGGCTATAGATAGCTTATGGGACAGATTGCTTTTCCATTTGTTTTTTGTATTTGGCCCTTTTCCTGCTAATTCCTGCAAATTCTCACAATAAAAGCTTTCCACTTCTAAACAAACCTCTTGTGGAATAAATTATCCCAAGAACTAGATTTAGAATGAAATTATACTTGGATTCAGTCCATTATTTTTGCCAAAATTTTTGACAATTTATATCACCATTTTCTGAGCTGGCGAATGCGAATAAAATGCCTTAAAAAGACTAGTAGTATTACAAGTTCCCTCAGTAACACAGTAACGCTTTCAATAGAAATTATATTTCAATGGTAGAATCAGTAATTTCCGAGAAAGCGCTGCTGATATATGTCAAAGAACACATATGGCGGGCAATGAATTAATATTTTTTGAGGTTGACGTGAAGTATTAAGCTCACCACCAAGTTCCATTGTTGCTGTGGTTTGTCCCCGCTGAATGGCATGAGTCTCGAATGGATAAGGCTAAGTGCAAGTTCTGGGTGTTTTTAACAAAATGGTTATCCCTTAGACCTGTCACTTAAGCCGAAGGAATTCTGCTCAATATGGTGCAGCCAGAAGCATATTCAAGAAAAAAACATTGATTAATGTTGAAGTATCTTTCTCTGTGTGCTTCCTACACAAGGTTTTGTTAATCAAGCTCGCTTAACCATCTACCTGTCGTTAACCATTTTTCAAATTTCAATGATGGCTAAAAGGTTGAAAATAGACGTGCCTATATTAAAAAGTCTTGAATATTTAGTTCTTTTACTCTGTACCTAGTTGCAATGTTATCAGTGTTGGCGATTGTGAGTTAATGCCAAAATTTTATGATGCTAAGGATGGCTTAGATTTTTGGGGTTCACACCATGTTTGAGGTTGCTTTATGAGATTTGGGGCAGTACCCCTGGATGTATGTGACTTACTTAATGGTTGCTTGATGTCAATTTGGTGCTTGCACGACAATCTTCCTTAGGGCATTGGAGATCTTCAGACAACTTGGTGACATTCTACATGCAAGCCACATGGAGGAGACTGCTTGCTTGTGGAATGCCAAGCATTGGAGAAGGAGCATTAGGCATTGTGGACGATGGTGTTGAGCCCTAAAAAACATGGGGTAGCTTGGATGTTTGCATGAAGGCTTGGAGATGACTTGGGGATGCATGGGTTGTGGCAATGTTCACATAGGGGAGTGGCCCTAGTGGAGTATGTGACTCAAGAGGTTTGTCAAAGTCATTGGAGGCTTGTAGGAGGAGCATTAGATGCATCTCATGGAACACCCTTGTATTTGAAGACTTGCTTGTAAAGGACATTACCTTGGAGCTTGACGTGTATACCCCTGAAGTGTAGTGCTCCACATGTATGAGCCTAGATGTGGCTTTGCAAGTTACTTGTAAGGGCATTATGTCCTTATATGTATTGTTAGCCTCCCTTACTTTTCACATATATGTTGATTTATGGTAGCATCGGATGTGCTACAAGTCTCAAATTTTGTAGGGAGGCTTGGGCACATGTATTCCAAAGAACCCAGAAAGTGTTTTGGGAAATTCCATCCGGAGACAGTTTTATTAAAATAATTAATTATTTTCTAATGGGTCCTTGAGTCTAAACTTAGGAAATTAAAATAATTAATGGGTATTAATCTAACTGTGGGTGTAACTTCTAGAAGAAGACGAGGATCAAGCAGAAATGATCTTAGCCATTGATTAGTTGTTAATCTAAGCTGTTGAATGTCAACGAAAATATTATTTAAGGAGGCTTGAGGGTCATCTCGAAAACACATTGAGAGAGATCAAGAAGATAAAATTTCTCAGAGAGGGCAGCACAACAGTTGCTAGAGGAGTGATCGAAGTGATCTTTTACAGTGAGGGGCAGAGATAGCATCTGGAAGAGGGAAGTTTTCCTGGGCCAGAGAGTACAAGGCAGAGAGGGCAGAATGATGTCCAGAGAGAGGCAGACATTGGCCCATGCAGAGCTGATGCAGTGGCAGCGCAGGCCTTAGAGGGAGATTGAATTCCTGCTGAGGAAATCGAGTTTCAGAAGCTGAAAACTGGGGTATAAGATTGGGAGGCAGAAATTCAAAATTTCCAACCAATAGAGGGTCCAAAAGAGGAGCAGTGTGATTCCCAGCAGGGGTGACGTAGAGACTGCATGAGGCTTACGCAGTTCTGTGCAGAGGGGACACATAGGCTCCAGTCCAGTGTGATCAGACTAAGATTCTTCCAGTGACAAGGTGAGAGCATCTCACTGTTTGTTTTGTCCAATTTCTCTCTGTATTAGATTGCTAGCTAAGAATCCAACGAATTTTACTCAAAATTACTACTGCATAATAATAAAAACCTCAGATATGCTACATCGTTTTCCCGCATTGGGTTTTTTCGAGGACATTGGTCCAAATAACGGTGTTATTGTGTTGTATTTTCTTTTTTGCTCAGTGTCTTGTTTCCACATTATATTTAATTAAGTGAAGGTTGCAGTGTATGTATTTCGATATTTGCTATAGGAAATTGCAAGTAATTTGTTTAAAGGAATCTAACAAAGAGGAGAAATATCATCAGTTGCTGTAGTAGGGATTTCGGTTTAGGAATTATCACATGGTATCAGAGCTGTAGGTGAAACAAGAAGAGCATTGCCAGATGACCCAACATTGAGCAGAAAAGGAGGTTGAATCGCTGCAGGAGGCAACAATTCGAATCCCCAGAGGGATTGTGCAGTCCATGCCAAGAGGGCTGAATTTTCGAGGAAAGTCTCTCTCTGAGTGAGTCAACAGAGAGGAAGGGCTTCCAGATCGAAATTTTACCATTCCAGAGGGAGCAACGCAGAGCCTAGTGTGAGGAAAGAGTTGGTGGGACTCAATTTTTCTGTAGGTAGTTTGTTGGGTAGAAAATTGTCAAAAGAGAGAGGAGAAGCATAGCGAGGGAATTTTTCCTTAGTAGACTTCCCGCCAAGAAGTCTGTTTTCTTATTGCTTGAGCAGCAACAGTAAGAAACAAAGAGGAGCAGTTCGACATTTTCGTGGCAGAGATGGCAACCAGTGGACTGAGAGATCAAGACAGGTTGGATGGGGCATCCAACTATGTGATCGGGAAGGCAAGGATGTCGTGCCTTTTGGATGAGCATTTTCTTAAGGTTTATGTCAATAGCGTGGTGGCTAAGCCCACAGATTCAGATCAGTTGAAGAAGTACAAGGGAGAAATAGCGAAGGCCAAGAGGATGATCCTTGATGGAGTAAAGGATCATGTGGTATGTCACATTGCTAGCAGAGGGATTGCTAAGGAGGTGTGGGATGCCTTGGCAATGTTGTTGTATCAAAGATCTTCCGAGCAACGAAAGATGTACTTAGAGCAGAAATTGAGATATGCTTAGATGCAGAAGGGGGAGCCCATTGATCCGTTCCTCATGAAGCTTCAAGAGACTTGAGACGAGTTAGCAACTGTAGGGTCTACACCTCAAGGTTTTGAGATGGTGAGATTGACCCTAAATTCAGTGTCAGAAGAGTGGCAAGTCTTTGTCCAGAGCATCCTAGGTAGGGGAGCTTTGCCAGATTGGGATAATATGTGGGTAGCTCTCAAGCAGGAAGAGTGAGGAGAGATCTAGTCAAGCGTAAGCTTGACGAAAGTAGCAGCAGTGGGTCGAAGCCCAAGGAGGAGGAAGAGAATGTAACCCTTGCATCCAAGGGGCAGCAGAGGCAGAAGAAGGACGTCTCGAAGATCAAATGCTTCAAGTGTGGTGAAATAGGTCACTACGCAACACATTGTCCTTTCAAGAAGAAGGACAAAGATGCGAATCACGATCCGAAGGTTGCACCCTCGAAGATGGAGGAGGAGGAGTTTGCCATGATAGTCGAGATACCTCTAGGAGGAACGTGTGCTGATTTAGAGCTGTAGTTCGAAAAATATACAGATGGGCAGGATCCTTGAGGAGCCCACCTCTCAGAACAATTCCTTGCTACAGGAGCCCATATCAGAAGTCGCAAGATGGATCAGTGTCAGTTAGTGCAGAGGAGTGTTGGAGCAACAGATGCAGTGGCTAGAACGCCAAGTCTAAGCAGTGTAGTGTAGAGTTGCAAACAGTGCAGGGAGGCACAATGCAGTAGCAACAACAATGCAGTGGCTTCAGAGGAATAACATGGGATTAGCAGCAGTCAGATCTTTAGCATCGAGATGCATCTATGTTGAACACTTGTGCAGATTTTGGGATGTTTTTCCGTTGCAGCAACAGTTTGCAGGGCAAGGGAAGTTGGTAGTGGCAGTGCCAACAACAACACAGATGCAGAAATTCAGAAGGCGCTGTAGTACGGATGCAGTGTTGACAGTGGCAGCGTCAACAATAGTATAGTTGCAGCAGCAGCGCAGTAATTTGTGGACAACATGTCAAACATCAACAACATAGATGACGATGTTATGAAGTCAGGGTGATGCTTCAGTAGGAGGCATTGCTAAAGCACATTCTTTGCTAAGAGGGAGTGTTGATTTCAGGTAGCATCGGATGCGCTCTAAGTCTCAAATTTTGCAGGGAGGCTTGGGCACATGTATTCCAAAGAACCTAGAAAACGTTTTGGGAAATTGCACCCGGAGATAGTTTTATTAAGATAATTATTTTTAATGGGTCCCTAAGTCTAAACTTAGGAAATTAAAATAATTAATGGGTATTAATCTAACTATGGGTGTAAATTCTAGAAGAAGACGAGGATCAAGTAGAAATGATCTTAGCCATTGATTAGCTTTTAATCTGGGCCGTTGAATGTCAACGAGAAGATTATTTAAGGAGGCTTGAAGGTCATTTGAAAAACACACAGAGAGAGTCAAGAAGATTGAATTTCTTAGAGAGGGCAGTGCAATAGTTGCTAGAGGAGTGATCGAAGTGATCTTTTGCAGTGAGGGGCAAATATAGTATCTGGAAGAGGGAAGTTTTCCTGGGCCGGAGAGTACAAGGCAGAGAAGGCCAAACGACGTCCAAAGAGAGGCAGACGCTGGCCCATGCAGTCCTTAGAGGGAGATCGAATCCTTGTTGAGGAAATCGAGTTTCAAAAGCCGGGAGCCAGGGTATGAGACCGGGAGGCAAAATTTCAAAATTTCTAGCCAGTAGAGGGTTTGAAGGAGGAGTAGCGTGATTCCCAATAGGGGTGATGCAAAGACTACGTGAGGCTTACGCAATTTTGCGTAGAGGCCACACAAAGGGGATGCAGTGGTTCCAGTTCAGCGTGATCAGACTCAGATTCTTCCGGTGACAGGGTGAGAGCATCTCATTGTTTGTTTTGCCCAATTTATCTTTGTATCAGGTTGCTAGCTGAGCATCCAATGAATTGTACTCAAAATTACTACTACATAATAATAAAACCCTCAGATCTCTGCACCATTTTACCGCATTGGGTTTTTCTGGGGAGATTTGTCCAAAAATAATCGTGTTATTGTGTTGTATTTTCTTTCTTGCTCAGTTTTTGTTTCCGCATTATATTTAATTAAGTGAAGGCTGCAGTGTATGTATTTCGATATTTACCGTAGGAAACTGCAAGCAATTTGTTTAAAATAATCTAACAAATAGGAGAATTATCATCAGTTGCTGCAGTAGGGATTTCAGTTTAGGAATTTTCACAATATATAGAGGAAGGAGAGAGGTCTTTTATACATCATCATTCTTATCATTATCATGTTAGAGATTTGACTGGGAGGAGTGCACTAGTATTCCTCTCTCTTAGTTCTTCATTTGTACTTTCTCTTCTATCTTGGAGTTTTTAGGGTTTCTTGGAGCTTTTGGGAGCATCTTGAATGTGAGGGCTTGAGTTTCATCCCATAGAAACTTGGAGATTAAGGTTTTGAGATGAAACTTTCTATTGTACTTGTTAAAGAGAAGAGGAAGATGAGACATCTTGCCTTGGAGGACATGTTTATGGGATGCTGGTTGGTGCTCCTTGACATGAGCTAGGTTTTTCATTGTTTTCCCCAGCTAGGGTTTTTGAGCCCTATAGGATTGTACTAATCTTGGGAGAAGGCTATGGTATGTACATCAACTTCATCTTTATACACACACACACACACACAAAATACTTGTGTAATTGCAGATTTGGTTTTCAGCCATCTATTTTTTCATGGTTTTGTAATTTTCAACACTTATATATGTTGTTGATTTGACATTTAAATCAAACTTGCAATTGTTAAGTGATTTAACATTTTTATTGAAGAAAACATGACAGATATGCTACTGTATTTACAACTGTTATAAGTGATTTTCAGATTTGTTTTATGCATGATAAGATTGCCCTAGAGGTTTGGAACTTTAGACACACTTTAGTGTTTTTTCTCTTGAATTGCCTTGTGGATTGGGGTTGTTAAGTGGTAAAATAGTGTAAAAATTAATATGTAGATTCAAAATTGTTCATGGAATTTACTAAATCACAAGACTTGAAGCTACTCTACTAATCCGCGAAAGTTAATTCACTATCTAAAACAAAAATCATTGACATGCAAAAGGAAACATCACACATACACAAAGATTTATCTAGGGGAAAGCAACTGCTCAAAACCCCTTACTATTTGTATTGCATTAATCAGAGAATAGAGAAGAAATACAATGTTTGCTCAAGCTTGAGCACATCTTACACTAGTATAATCTATCTCTTTGCTTCACTGATTGAACATGGCCCAACACTTAGCCAATTTTTGAAGCCTCCAAGCTCCTATTTCCTTGCGCTATTCCCTTGGGAAATTACCCCTATTATTTAGGAATTTCACACCAAGGAATTGCACAATTACCATAGGCCAATTCTCTGACTACATGCACTACCTGTACAACTTGGATTAGTTTACAATTGATATAGTACACTGCCCTTGAACTCCAATCTCAACTGGGTAACTCGAATTCTCTGCATGCAACAATTATTTTGGGCTGATTGATCAGTTAAAAGTTACACACCCACAACTTGACCTCCACTAGTTCTTCTGACAGTTAGAACTAGTTAAACTGACAATAACTCAAAGTAATTGAAATAGATTGCTACAAATAGCAATCAATCATGTAGAACTGAACTCAAGTGTCTCCAACTTGAATTTTTTGAGTTAACCTAGTGACAAGAGCCATGTCACCTTAGTTAACTACCTCAAGTATTCTGCTGAAATTGAAATTCGAATTTTAATTTAGTTTGACCAAGGCAAAGTCAAAACTAGATTTTCTTGTTGCATTTTCAACAAATAGTGTGTTGTTGTTGTTTTATTTACATTTATAACAGGGTTAAGATTTGAGAAATCTTTAGTTAAGGTGAAATTTTTGAATTGTTCGATTTGTGAAATTTTGACAATGCTGCATAATAATAGACCCTCAGAATAGTTGCACCGGTTTTCCCGCATTGGGTTTTTCCGGGGATATTTGTCCAAAAATAACGGTGTCACTTGTGTGTTTGTTTTCTTTCAGCTTTTGATTTGTAGATGCTGTGACAATTGTTCAATATTAATAAACTAATAATCAACTAGGAGAATAAATTCTAGTAGTTGTAGTTGAAGGAATTTTCACTTAGTATCAGAGCATGTTTGGTCATATATGAATCTTAGAGTCAAGAAGAAGAGACTTTAAGGACAAATTCGTCATGATTTGGTCATTTGAAAAACATTCAGATCTTGATTTTATGGGAGATGCTAAAATAAATCTCTTTTGAGGCGAGTTCTTTGGGTGAGGCTCTGGTTTCTTGTCCACAAGCTTCGTATGCTATTGGTAGTGGGGCTTATGTGTTGGAATAATATGTTCATCATATTTTTTGATCTTCTAGAGATAGTTGATTGTGGAAAGTCGACTAGAGAAGTTAGTTGAGAGGTTGCCTGGTTGGTGAGATCGACTAAAGGTAGTCTCAACTTAGTCAATTGGTGCATTTTTTGAGGTAGGAAAGTAGGAGAATTGGGCATGCCCAAGGTGATCAGACTCAACTATGTCTTCCTTGTTTTATGGTAGTTAGTTATATTTTGGGTTTTATATAGATGATCCTATGGATCAATCTATCATGGGAAGAAATAATAGTATATGGTTTTATCCATCTTATATCGAGCTGTGCTCACTTGTGCTTCGATGTGATATTGATGTCTATTGACACCACCTCTTCTTGGAAGTCATTGTTATTTACTTTTGTGATTCCTTGGTTCTCCAATGTGGTATCAAAGTTGTTGGTTTGAGACTTAGCCTGTTTTCTACAAGTCATTTTAGAGTTTGTCACATGCATATGTAATCCTGTTGAGTTGGATCTCTTTTGGTAGATTGATTTGGGGTTTTGACTCACAAATTGCATTAGGGTTTTGTGGAGCGGTTAAGATTTTCAAGTAAGGACTTGTGGTTTTGAATGTCCAAAACCATGGGATGTGAGCACGAGATATGGAGACGCTATTGAAGAGTAAAGTGCTTTGATATTTTATAGAAATTGTGGCTCTAGATCTTAAGGATGAACATGAGAGTTCATTATTGATGGGAAGGAGGATGAAATTGTAGGATTCATGACAACAACCGACATCTCTAGCAAGATTCACTTTTATACATGTGGGATCTATTATCTGAATTGAGTTTGAAAGTAGTTGAAGACTTTGTTTGACAAAATTGATGAAAGTTAGGTTATGCAAATTAAGAAAGAGTTGATGTTTCTTAATCCTCTCCTTTGATAGGATTGCAAATTATTTGGCTCAAGTGAAGGAGCTATAATTGAAATTGGGTAAATGTGGAGAAGATTTTTGGAAAAAAGACTATCAGCTCACGAAATGGATTGATGAATTTGAAGACACCCTCTAATGTTTTTGACTTGACATTCTTTTCTAGTTGGGCTTCCAAAAAGAAGATAGTAAGCACTATACCTTTGATTCTTTTTGTGCTTTGTTGACTAGGGCATAGGAAAAATTACTTGATGAATGTAAACTAGAATATAAGCAACATGCCCATCTTCTTGAGGGCAAAGGTTGACATAATTGTAGAGAAAGAGGTCGAGGATACGTTTGAGAGAAAGATCAAGATTTTTGAATAAATCAACAAGAATAAGCATGATGGTTGGTTATAAACTAAGAAAGATAAGAAGCAGACTTGCCGATACCGTGGAAAGAATGGACATGTGGAGAAATTTGCTTGAAGAAGACCAAAGATCTCGAGGATAAGGTGAAGAGGCTTGAATGCAAGCTGTCAACTAGTCAATCGATTGATTTGCAATGTCAACTTCCATAGGGTAAGGGAGACAACTATACTTTCTTTGTTAGAACTTCTCATGCATTGCATGATCACACTTCTAAAAATGAGTGTATATTCAACTTTGGTTGTATCCATCATATGATTAAGGGTGCATCTCCCTTTTGTCCATTGAGTAAAGCTATAAAAAAGAGATATTTGCTATAGATGGTTATGCCCTTACCACTTCTAGTTGTGGTAGTGTTGACCACTACGTGTCAACGACCCATAGCAGTACACCCCATTTTTTCGCAAAAGGGACAACACTTAATCGATGTGTCTGTGCCGTCCAACTATCATTATCAATTTGATTTCCAACATGTTATGTAAACCCATTCAACATGTCTATGATGTAAATAATCTCAACAAAACCGTGTCATGTATGTAACAACCTAGGTAAACTTATCTTTCTAGTGACGATCTCTATTTTGAGAGGTTTTGTTGTCTCACCGATCCATTCTCGGATGGTCGACAGAGTTTTCCCCTCCAATGTTACCTCAAAGCTGGAAAGGATTTTGTCGCTAGAATCTTAGGCCAGTCCTAGTCTCTAGATCGAGTCTATGTAAAAGTAATTTGGGAATAATCCTATTATTTGGTTAGGTTATTTTATTACAACTTGCTTGGTCTGCTAGATTATATTTGTGTTGCAAAAATGAGTAGTCTGTGAGGGTTTACTACAAATGGGTTTCACCCATTATGATGTACAAAATATGAAAATCATGATGTAAAGTGTCTTGAGGGTTGGAAAAATAATTTATCCCCTCATAGGTTAATTAATTAAATTTTCTCGCCAAAATTTAATTAAAATCCTAAGCCATAAATTTAATTAGATCTAGGTCCTAGGTAAATTTAAATTTTCCAAAGGCAAAATTCGTTGGTCCTAAAAAATAAATTTTAAAAGATCCTAGGACTAAGGTAAATAAATTATTTTGCTAAATTTTAAACCTTTGATCCCTAGGGGTTAAGTCAAAGTCAAATTTTTGGGGAAATTAACTCAATTTTTATCTTTTTATTTTTGAGTTAATTAAAATGCATTTAATTAAAAATTTCGAATTTCTCCAAGTATTTAAATATTTCGACGGATGAGATTAAAAGAAATTTTAATCTTTATCAACAGTCGAGATTGCTTTGACGAGGATCACTCGAACTAGCTGTTGGGGGATTTATCTTTAAATAGGAAGTCATTTGTCAGTTGATCTATCCGATTTGTGAGTCGTGTGCTTAACAAGAAGCTCTTGTGTAATATTTTTTTTGGATAATAAAGAAAAACTTTGGGGTTAAGTTTTGCTGATATTACTCTTCATGGGAATATTGTAAGATGTGTTGTTTTCATGCATAATTTTTTCTAAAGCCGTTGATAATAGCTTCTGCAGAGTGATTTGAGTATAGGTATCTTGCTCAGTCACTGGGGTTTGAATAATAATCTAAATTTTGAACGTAATAACAGGTATCTCTATTTGTTCGAGTTTTATTATTATTTCCTCGCTCTGTTTTTAATGGTTGGATCGAGTTTTGCAGGGAAATCTTGATTTTAGATCCCCCGACGTTAGGGAAAGTTTTTAGTTGGACCGGCCAACTCTCGATTTGTGTTCTCAGAAGAGTCCAACTAGATTAGCTCCGGGTTTATCATAATATTTTGTTGGTGATACACAAAGGGTTTCGAATTAGCACTTTCTTTTAAATTTAAAAAATTTAATTTTTTGTGCAGCATAATGATATATCTGGCTACTTAGAGCCTTCAACTTGTAATTACTGTAATTTAGCTGGTTTTTTGATCTTTTAGTTTTATCATTGTATATCTCATTTCTGGGTTTTTCGTTTTGTCATTACTGGTACAAATCTGAAGGAGGATTCCTGTTTGAACCTAGATCTCGGCCTTGGACGATAAGACCTAGCCTCAGTATCATTTTGCAGGGACATTTTATTCAACTTTTTGCAGTCCAAGGGTTTTAAAATTTAAATCTGGAGATTTTATAAGTTTTCCAAGAACAGATCTGAAGCACGAGAATATCACTTTAATTAAAAACTTTTGAGATTTTTTTTGTAAGGGTTTGAGCTATCAGCATTTGGCTGCGTTTTTCTTTCTCTGGAAATTTTTGATTTTTTACTGCCTGGTGTTTCTTATTTGCTGCAAATTTCAATTTTTCTTTTTCTTTTAAAGAGACCCCTTTTTTCTCCATTGCTGTGGCTCGATCACCGTCATCCCTGCGTAGCTACTCATTTCATTTCTGCGATCTTAAAACCCTCATCGCTCCCTCCTTCCTCAATTCGCGGCCCCATTGCTGTAAAAAAATCGATTCTCCAATCTCCTCTGTCACCTTGCATTACTGCTCCTCTCCTCTTTTGTCCGAGCCTGCAAAACAAGTCTTCTCCCTCCACGTCGTCACTGCTAAACGTTGTCGTCGAGCTTCTCCTGTGGCTCACTACAGCCTCTGCGTGCTCTTCCGCTTCCCCTTTTTTGCAGCCTTTAACTCTCTGCATTCTCCCCATCTCCTCGTCTTGCTGCGTTTCCCATCTGTGGCCTTCCTCATCCCTTTTGCTGCCCACATTCTTCATCTCCGGCCCACCGCGTAAGCTCCTCCATAGCTCCATTTCCCTCTAGCTGCTTGCTCCCTCTCTCCTCGCCGCCGCCAGACCTAAACTCATAAAATTTCAACTTCTCTTTTCTATTTGCTTCACTTGCGTATCCATTAGGTTTAAGTTTCACCTTTTTTGATTTTTATTTTTGTTAGGTTAGTTTAGTTAGTTTCTTTTCGATTTTCTTTTAATTTGATTTTTCTTTTCTTCGGTTAACTTCTAGATTCATTTTTATTTTAAATTTGATTTTTTGTTTTGGTTGTTTTCCATTTCCTTTTTATTTTTTGTTTTGATTTTTTTATGGCTTTGGTTTTTGTGTTTTGATTTTTGGTTTTTCATTATTTTGGTTTTGTTTTTGTTTTTTAAATTAAATATCTAAAAAGTTTAAAAATTAAAAAAGTAAAATTTTTTTAAAAATTTTAAAATTTGTTTGGTGACTTCTGAATTGCTAAGGAATTAAATCAAAAGAGGAATTTTAGCTTTTACATTTTATTTTTATGTGACCACGACCCATAAAAATTTAAATTTGATTTAAGGTCTTTTGATTTGATTTAGTAAATATTATATATATATATATATATATATTTATTTATATATATATAATATATATATATATATTTACCTAAGGGATTGTTAAATTCTAAATCTAAAATTCAATGGTGTCCTATTTGTGTTAATGATTTCTCTATTGTCAAGTGCGATTAATGTTTTAAAATCATTGACTAGACGAGATCTGGGATCATTGCTTGGCAGTTAAACTCTTTATCGTATTTAATTGCTAGAATATATTGCATGATAAAGTTTTGAGCATTCACATTTAATCGTTCATGATTGTCACTATTCGTCACATTTATAAATTGCTCTGGATAACTTGTTTTTATTTAGTCTATGGTTAATTGAATATAAAAGCACTGGTCTATAATCATTTCTATCTTGCGGCAATGTCTTGGTCATATTAGTTTGATCTATTCATCTCAGTTAACCAAGACTCGTTTACATTCGTCAAGTTGTCCATCTTTAAGTCTCCTAGAGCCCGTGTTTTACAGGCTATCCTCATTCATTCACCCTATGGACTACCCCCTTGACTTGTCTAGGAGAGAGTCTAAATGAAGTGAATAAAGATTAGAGTGACAACCCTTACTCTGAGCGTTGTTGCGTTGCCTAGACACTTTGTGCGACAACATTTTTGGCGCCGTTGCCGGGGACCATCTTATTGGACCTTGGCTTTGCGATATTTGTCTTAATCATCTTTATCTTCTCAATCTTTCATCATTTCTTATCCCATCAGCACAACGTTTCTTGGCGTCATTTGATCTTTTCATCGCCTTATCTTTTGTCATCTCATTAATCGTTTCATCTGCACTTTTAGCACCTAGACATTTCGGTTAGTCTTATTTGGGTGGCGACTCCACTTATTCATCCATTATTTCTCAGACAAGAAACCTTTCTTGATATCCATCTGTTTTTCCTTGAGTAACATTCCAGTTTTTGCCTTTTGGACCTTAGAGCTAGATTCATGTTCAAGTGGCACTCCACTTTTTTCATTTCTTACAAGAGTTTCTACTAGAAGCTCTCTTCTTGTAGGATTGCGTGATTTTCTTGAGCAAGGGTCTCTCTCTAGCATCCATTTGGTCCCTCCTTATTCCTTTAAGCAAGTCATCATGGATGACTTGTTTGCCCCTTGTTATTTTACTAATTTTCTCCATGATATGCCGGAAGAGGCCATTCATAAATTACCTTTGTTCTCGGGTGGTGATTCAGCCACTGCTAGAAAACATCTATCCAGGGTTACTCATATAATAATCAGATATTGTCATTCTTCCCAATATAAACATGAAGATGTCAAGATGCGTCTATTTGCCTTCTCTTTAGAGGGTGATGCTTTGAATTGGTTTCGTAATTGTCTTGAAGATTCTTTCGCTTCTTTACAAGACATCATCAATGCTTTTAAAGATAGATATGGAGATCAAGGTGGCTTGCCTTGTGCCCCTAGTACTATGCAATAGGATGAAAGTGATCTCGTAAAGGATCCAACTGTCAATGAAAGATTTCAAGACAATTCTCCATATCAAAATGTGCCATTCACTTGTACTGTTGCAAGACGAAATCATGATATTAGAAAAGTACGAACAAGTTGTCAAATCAGTGTCAACAATGAAAGAGAAAATGATAAGCATCTTATAGAAGAATTAAAGCAGTTGGTTAAGGACATGAAGTTCAGTCAAACACAATTGGTAAAAAATATGGAGCTTAATCAAGAAAAAATGATCACTGATTACGCCATGGATATGAGAACTTTGTACACCCAGCTGGAAAAACGTGATGAGGAGATGAAAATCATGAAAATTAAACACTTCGATCACATAGCCACCATATTAGAAAAGCGTGCTCTGAATGTGGAGGTTGAAAGGACTTCCATGCAAAATTATTTACTTGTCATGAGAGAAAAACATGCTAAGGAGATGGAAACCATGAAATCTAATCATGACAGAGAAGTGAGCTCTATGCAAAATTGCTTGATGCCCACAAAAGCAGATAATGACAAAGTAATAAAAGATATGGAGGCTGGTCAGATATGTCTTCAGAATAAGTTATTGACCATGGAGGAAAACCATGCCAAGGAAGTTAGTGCTATGAAGGTTGAACACTCTAATTAGATGGATGCCATAAAAATTGAAAAAATCACTCTTCAAAATAAGATATAGTTACAAGAATTTAAGCATGGGTCAAAGATGAAAGAAACAAGGAAATGTCAATAGATCATAAGCCTCCTTGTCCGTTGCAGCAAGCTCGATCTTATTATGAAGAGGTCATTTGTTCCGTTGAAAAGTGTCTAATTGAAGGTGACCAGGATAAAATGGAATTGATAAGAATCATGGTTGATCCACCAGTCATAACAAATCAGGTTCATGAAAATAAAGAAGCGTAGGTCACATAAATCTTGAGCATTCCAAATTTCCCATATGAGCATTTTTTGGATCAATAAGGAAGTTGTACACCGAACACATCATCATCGACATCAAATCCTAACGAAAACAAATGTACAAAGTGAAAGAGAAGAAGGAAGAGGTTTGATGGCCGAAAACAAATCGATTTTCGGATAAGACATAGTCCTACAATATGCAGGATCGGGCATGGCACATTCGAGAAACATCCAACAAATTTGCCTGAACGCAGGCAAATGCTCAGTATGCACTATATTGAATGCATCTGATGCCATGGGGCATCTTTGTATTGTATTTCTAACCTTATCCCTTGTTATTTCAGTATTTCAATTTGTAGTTAGATTTGTGTTTTTCATGTTATTAGGATAGTTAATAAATGAAGAGCTTATATCTTTCCGTTTGTAATGTTATATGATGATTTTTAGATGGATGCTAGTTATGTTATATTGTGTGTTGTGTGGATGCAAATTCTGGATTCTCACATTCCTCTGGTGCAGCAACGTGTCCCCAAGTAGAGCCAGATGTTGACCACTACGTGTCAATGACCCATAGCAATACACCCATTTTTTTGCAAAAGGGATAACACTTGATCGATGTGTATGTGCCGTCCAACTATCATCATCAGCTTGACTTTCAACATGTTATGTAAACCCATTCTGCATGTATATGATATAAATAATCTCAGCAGAACCGTGTCATGTATGTAACAACCTAGGTAAACTTATATTTTTAGTGACGATCTCCATTTTGGGAGGTTTTTTTGTCTCATCGATCCATTCTCGGATGGTCGACAGAGTTTTCCCCTCCAGTTTTACCCCAAAACTGGAAAGGATTTTGTCGCTAAGATCTTAGGTGAGTCCTAGTGTTCTAGATCGAGTCTATGTAAAAGTAATTTGGGAATAATCCTATTATTTGGTTAGGTTATTTTATTACAAATTGCTTGGTCTACTAGATTATGTTTGTGTCGCAGAAATGGGTAGTCTGTGAGGGTCTATTACAAATGGGTTTCACCCATTATCATGTAAAACATATGAAAATCATGATGTAAAGTGTTTTGAGGGATGTAAAAATAATTTATCCCCTCATAGGTTAATTAATTAAATTTTCTCGCCAAAAATTAATAAAAATCCTAAGCCAAAAATTTAATTAATTCTAAGTCCTAGGTAAATTAAAATTTTCCGAAGGCAAAATTTGTTGGTCCTAAAAAAATAAATTTTAAAAGGTCCCAGGACTAAGGTAAATTAATTATTTTGCTAAATTTTAAACCTTTGATCCTTGGGGGTTAAGCCAAAGTTGAATTTTTGGGGAAATTAACTCAAATTTTTTTTTTTTTGGTTGTTTGAGTTAATTAAAATGCATTTAATTAAAATTTTTGAATTTCCCCAAATATTAAATATTTCGACGGATGAGATTAAAAGTAATTTTAATTTTCATCAACGGTCGAGATTGCTTTGACGAGGATCACTCGAACTAGTCGTTGGAGGTTTTATTTTTAAATAGGAAGTCATTTGTCAATCGATCCACCCGATCCGTGAGTCGTGTGCTTAACAAGAAGCTCTTGTTAAATATCTTTTCTGGATAATAAAGAAAGACTTTGGGGTTAAGTTCTGCTGGTGTTACGCTTCATGGGAATATTGTAAGATGTGTTGTTTTCATGCATAATTTTTTCTAAAGCCATTGATGATAGCTTCTTAAGAGTGATTTGAGTACAGGTATCTTGCTCAGTAACTGGGGTTTGAATAATAATCTAAATTTTGAACGTAATAGCAAGTATCTCTATTTGTCTGAGTTTTATTATTATTTTCTCGCTCTATTTTTAATGGCTGGATCGAGTTTTGCGAGGAAATCTTGATTTTAAATCCTCTGGAGTTAGGGGAAGTTTTTAGTTGGACTAGCCAACTCTCGATCTGTGTTCTCGGAAGAGCCCAGCTAGATTAGCTCCAAGCTTATCATAAGATTTTGTTGGTGATACACGAAGGGTTTCGAATTAGCACCTTATTTAAAATTTAATTTTTTGTGTGGCATAATGATATATCTGGCTACTCAGAGCCTTCATCTTGTAATTATTGTAATTTAGCTAGTTTTTTGATCTTTTAATTTTTATTATTGTATATCTCGTTTTTTGGTTTTTGGTTTTGTCATTACAGGTACAAATCTGAAGGAGGATTCCTATTTGAAGCCAGATCTAGGCCTTGGATGGTAAGATTTGGCCTCAGTATCATTTTGCAGGGACATTTTATTCAACTTTTTGCAGTCCAAGGGTTTTAAAATTTAAATCTAGAGATTTTATAAGTTTTTCAAGAAAAGATCTGAAGCACGAGAATATCACTTTAATTAATTTTTTTTGAGATTTTTTTTTTTGAAGGGTTTGAGCTACCAACGTTTGGCTGCATTTTTCTTTCTCTGGAAAATTTTGACTTTTTTTTTACAGCTTGGCGTTTCCGATCTGTTGCAAATTTCAAATTTTTTTGTATTTTTGTTTTTGTTTTGTTTTGTTTGTTTTTTTTTTTTTAGAAATCCTTTTTTTTTTCCATTGTTGCGGTTCGATCACTGCCATCCTTGTGTAGCTACTTGTTTCATTACTATGACCTTAAAACCCTCATTGCTCCCTCCTTCGTCAATCTGTGGCCCCATTGTTGCAAAAAATCTATTCTCCAATCTCCTCTGTCACCTTGCGTTACTGCTCCTTCCTCTACTGCCCGCTGCTTGCAAAATGAGTCTTCTCCCTCCACACCGTCACTGCCAAACGTTGCTATTGAGCTCCCCCCTTGGCTCACTGCAGTCTCTGTGTGCTCTTCCGCGTCCCCTTTTCTGCAGCCTTTAACTCTTTGCATTCACCCCATCTCCTCGTCTTGCTGCGTCTCCCATCTGCGGCGTTCCTCATCCCTTCTGCTGCCCGCATTCTTTATCTCTGGCCCTCCGCGTAAGCTCCTCCACAGCGCCATTTCCCTCGTGTTGCCTGCTCCCTCCCTCCTCGCCGCTGCGAGACCTACACTCATAAACTTTCGACTTCTCTTTTCTATTTGCTTCACTTGTGTATGCATTAGGTTTAAGTTTCACCTTTTTTTATTTTTATTTGTGTTAGGTTAGTTTAGTTAGTTTCTTTTCGATTTTGTTTTAATTTGATTTTTATTTTCTTTGGTTAACTTCTAGATTCATGTTTATTTTAAATTTGATTTTTTGTTTTGGTTGTTCTCCATTTCCTTTTTTACTTTTACTTTTAATTTTAATTTTATTTATTATTATTTTTTTTTTTTTATGACTTAGGTTTTTATGTTTTGATTTTTATATTTTTCATTATTTTGATTATGTTGTTTTGTTTTTTAAACTAAAAATTTAAAAAATTTAAAAAACATTAAAAAATCTAAAAATTTTAAAATTCGTTTGGTGACTTTAGAATTGTTAAGGAATTAAATCACAAGAGGAATTTGAGCTTGTACATTTTTATTTTTATGTGACCAACGACTCATAAAAATTTAAATTTGATTAAGGTCTTTTGATTTGATTTTTAGTGAACATAATTTTTTTTACCTAAGGGATTGTTAAATTCTAAATCTAAAGTTCCTTGGTGTCTTATTTCTGTTAATGATTTCTCTATTGTCAAGTACGATTAATGTTTTAAAATCATTGACTAGACGAGATCTGGGATCATTTCTTGGTAGTTAAACTCTTCATGGTATTTAATTGCTAAAATATATTGCATGATAAAGTTTTGAGCATTCACATTTAATCGTTCATGATCGTCACTATTCATCACATTTATAAATTACTCTGGATAACTTGTTTTTATTTAGTCTATGGTTAATTGAGTATAAAAGCACTGGTCTATAATCATTTCTATCTTATGGTTGTGTCTTGGTCATATTAGTTGTTTGATCTATTCATCTTAGTTAACTAGGACTTGTTTACATTCATCAAGTTGTCCATCTTTAAGTCTCGTAGAGCCTCTATTTCACAGGCTATCCTCATTCATTCACCCTAGGGACTACCCGCCTTGACTTGTCTAGGAGAGAGTCTAAACGGAGTAAGGATTAGAGTGACAACCCTTACTTTGAGCGTTGTCGTGGTGTCTAGACACTTTGTGCGACAACAAGTAGCATTGAATGTTAGAATGGTGTGATCATTGATGTGTATCATGTTTTAAGCTGGAGTGTTGATTTCTTGTTTATACCCCAATTAACCTAGATTGGCAAGGTGATTGAATTCTACTATGATAGGTTTGTTTTGAAGGATATTACAATTATTTTGTTGTTGTTGCCAAGGGTATTCTTGACCATAATGATAGACTATATGTTAAGTTATGGTATGTTCTATGCTTAGCGCAATTTACTTCGATTTCTTCTTATTAGCCCAATTGTTAATTTCACTGATTAGCAATCACATTAATATAAAGTAAAATGCTAATAGAACATAAATAAATCGATAGAAGACAAGCCAAGACAAGAGATACCAGATGTGGCAGCTAGCCAGGGACAAACCCCAATGTGGGGAAACCCTTTGATCAATCCTTCCATAATCTTCTATAATTCAGCAGAGAGAGAAATAGTACAAATATACAATTCTGTAATTTTATTACAGCAACAACAAAACCCTAACTAGCAAAGTTAAAGCTAGTCAAACAAGTCAGAATTGACCTCCAATCAACTTGGTCAATTTCCCAGTCAACTTGGCCTCCAACAGCGAGAAGAAGTAGCCCAAAAACAGTCCGAAAACCCAGTTAAACGAAGGTCAACAAAAGTCACCCTGTAGCCAGCAATTAGGTGTAACGACCCATTTAAATAATTAACTAATATAAATTTAGACTTTATATTAAAATTTATATGATAAACTTAAAAAAAAATTAATAAATAATATGAGTTAAGCTTCAAAAAATAATTATAAATAAACTTTTAATAAATTAAATTTAAAAAACTTTAGAAATAAATAAAATTAAATTCATAAAATTAAAGTTTATAAGTTAAAACCTTATATAAGAGGTAACGCATCAACCAAACCGAACAGTAAGCAAAACACTTAAAGCAGAAGGATAAATATCTAAGGAGGAGATCATGCATGTAGAGGCGTGTCGGGAGGAGGAAGAGCGGTGGCCGTAGGTTGGAGGGCGGCCACCGCCAAGCTTGCTATTATAAAACCAGTGGACTAAGTCGATCAGAGGGGGGGAAAATCGGAGGAGAGCAGGAGGACAGAGGGCAGAGAACCAGGCAAACAAGAGCTTGCATTGATCTGAGGTTCTGGGCACGGGGGCAGTGAGCTTCGGTGAGAAGCTTGCTGGATTGGCTGGGAGGAATTGGTTTCCCGGTAATCGAATCAGCTTCAACAAGAGAGAACAAGAGAGGAGAGCAGGAGAACAGGAGCAAACAGCAGATCATCGCACAACAGTTCACGTAAGCCTTGAAATCCCTTACAACTCTGCATATTGTTTGCTTACTTCAGTTAATGGTTCACTTCACATGGTATCAGAGGTTTTTGTTCAAACCCTCCGACTGTATAGGCCTACGCTCGCGTAAATTTTTTGTGTCGCTGAGTCTGTTACGTGAAAACTTTAGCAGCAAAACCCTCGCGCTCTGTGTTCTGGGTTTTTCCTGTCGATGGGAGAAGTGTGCATTTACACAGGGCCGCGATATGATTTAGGGATTGGTCATTGGCCCGAGTGCCGTCAGAAGCACATGGTGTCCGCTCGAATTGCTTGAACTTTTAATTGCAATGCGGAGACCTATGATGTTGGGTAATTTGCTCCGCGCAAGAAATACAAGGCCGTAGGTGCCCTCCCCGATTTTGCCCACCAAATCATAATGCTGAAGCCATGCTGGCCTGTTACTATTATTGTTGTTACTACTATTGTTGATGCCCCTGCCCATCTCGCCCATGATTGAATGCTTTCAGTTCAGCTGGCGTTTATAATTCCATGTATATATTCGCCTCAAACTCATTCTTCACACAGCGCTGACACGAACACGATCGTTCGTTAAGCAAAGAACCTGCAAATGACTTTCACATCCTATTAAATTGAACAAATAAACTGGCTAATCAATGGACTAGACTTAGTCCTGGGTTTACTGCGAATCATTTCAACAATGGTATCCACGCAGAGTAACTCCCATGAAATGTAATATAAGCATTGTGACCGATCATCAATTTGCTAATATAGTGCATAGAAGGTCATCTGTAATTTAGTGAAAATATCAGATATAAGTCAATATAACACTCCACTGCCTGCACCTAGTTAGTTAGTCATATATGTGTTAGAAGAATCAAATGGGAGGCGTGTATACCAAACCTTACGGGCATGAGCTTTTGGTCTTCCCGGTAGAAGATTTTCTTGTCTTTAAAATAGAAAAAGAAAAATGTGTATAATTCTATTGCGTTCGATATATATTCTATTCCTTTCGATGTGTGTGTGAAATGTGCAGAATAACGATATCGCATGGTTTATAGCATAGTGTATATAAATAACATTACACGTTTTTTTCATTCAAAACACAGACGGTTTCAGTCAGGTTTTGTTAAGCAAAAGATATTAAAACAACACAAATCTCAATTGCGTAGACATTCACAGTTTATTTAAATTATGGGCGCTGGTCTACGATACCAGAGATTCTGTGTTCGATCCCGAGCGGAGTCGGTGAAAGCTTTCATTGAGATTCTAGTCTCGAAAGTACTTGATATTTTCTTTATTTTAAAATAATTTGTCAACTTTGTAGCGATTTTAACCATTACATTTAAAAAAAAAAATATGATTTTAACCATTTCATATTTTAAATGTAATAATAAGAAACACTTATATAATCATACGAAACACTTTCTATTAATATAATTTGTATTTTGCATTTATTTTTATTTAGATAATGTGTATTTGTATTTGTATTTAAGTTGTTAGAGGATTTTCTGAGCAAAATAACTTTGAAAAAAAATAAATTATATTGCTTTTGAAGTTGTAAGAAAATTTCATTTCTTTTATTATAATTATTAAATAAACTATAAACAAAAATGAATAGATGGTTTTTATTAGGACAATGTCATATGTTTAATGCTGATAAATTCCTTCAGATAAAAGAGAAAAACAGCTTTTTGGAACAGCATTAACTAACTAAAACAGAACTTGAATTTGCAAATGAATCCTCCAAAGACCATGAACCAACTAGAATATGTTGAGGTCTTCTTGGCCTCATTCAGTATGAAAATTGCTGACCCATTCACTGAACATTAGCAACAACAATATAATTTATGAGCCGACTGAAGTAGACTTTGTTCTTCTTTTCCTAACATGCTTTACAAATGTCCTATTTGTTTGCATGGTTGAGCCGGCAAAATTAGATCCGACTAACATAAAATATTGCATTATGTTTGCAATGCATAGATCTCTTGATTCCCATCTATTTTCAGTTTGAGTGGTCAGGTCTGATGGGCTTTCTTGTATCCAATGATATGCACACCCCTCGTAATCATTTTTTTTACAATTAATTTCGTGGGATATTATTGAGCATTTCCACATCATTTGAAACTCTGGCTTTAATATAGAAGCTAAGTAACAGGACACCTCCAAACAGGGCCCATGTCATCTATCCTATGTATTGGACACCAATACGTGAAGACAGTGCTCAACACATGTTTGGCATGTGTCCTATTCACAAGACACATGCCAAATGTTGAATTTTCTGCAAGGTTCCCCAGTAGAAGCCAATCTTCTGATCTGCTGATTACTACCAAATAATCTTCATTCAGTTTATTTTATGCCCCTGATATTATTGAGTCCATTATACACGGAATATTTCAACAGTAATGCAGTGAAAACAGTAAGATATAAAGAGACAGCCATGCACAAAAGAGACAACTTTTTCTTCTAGGAGAAATTGTCCTTCAGCAAGGTTCCCAATTACAAATTATCTTAGAAATCTTTGCCAAAATCCAAGTCCAAATACCAGTCAAACCTGGTCAAAATTCCAGCTAGTCAATGCTAGTCAAACTGCCCAAAACAAAGAAGTCAATGCTGGTCAACAGTCAAGCTTGGTCAAACTTCAGAAAACTTTGGTCAATTCATCCTCTAATCTGATCCTTTCTGCAGCTGCTTCAGAAGATATACTGTTGTGTGTGAGAGGTCGAAATGAGAATGTCTCCTTGTGTATTTATACTTGTCAAATGGGTGGGTTGAATCAAGGATCACACCATTTCATGGTGGGGCCGACTTGACAGTTTGGAGCCTACATGGACCCCAAAAATTAAACTTTTTATTTTAATTTCCAAAATTTTCCTAGGCCGACTTAGGAGGCCTCTTGGCATGCGGGAATACCTCCCAATACTACACAAAAATCAACACCAAACACGTGTCAAATAGAAAAGTTGAAGAAAAGGGAGGAATGCCCCCACTGATGTTGTCCCACCTCCATTTTGTTCAAGGTTTGCTAATGTTGCATCTTCTTTGAGAGTGTAATTATCCTAAACAAGAATGTAAGTGATATACAAGTCCGTAATAAACTTTAGATGTCTTACCTTAGGAACGAATAACCATACACTTCTGCATTATTCATATTAGGGTAGAAAAACCCTGCATTAGGAGAAGGAGGTCGCGAGACCACCCTCCTTGACCTCAGTACCAGTAAGATCCGCCTAGCGGGTAAAAATAGCAAAACTATACCCGTTTATGAATGTGAAGTCGCAAAAGAAATTATGCGTTAAATTCGATTGTCTACCTCAAAATTTTTGATAAAATTTTATTATGTGTTCAGGAACCATTACGATGGTAAAGACGTATGAGCGACGACGATGTGATCGGGCAGCATCACCACCATTAATGCCGCCACCGTCACCATCATCGTCCCCATCATCACCACCCAGACCATTATCAACATCAATCGCCCCAACGCCAGAGTTGACTGTGATAATGAACTCCTTGGAAGCATTATTGGAGACATTAAAAGAATCCACTAAGGCTAAAACCGAAGAGGAATCTCATCATTTGGCTACCAGTTCAGCGGAACCAAAGAATTTCGAGCCCAGAAGATCGAAAGAGGACATCTTTAGGTAGCTTCAGAAAATCAGACTCCCGGAATTCTCAGGAGGTCGGGCAGGTGAACGCGCTGAAGCATGGTTGGAAGGAATGAACAGATGCTTTAGGTTAAGAGAATATTCGTCTTCGGCAAAA